>JAWNMD010000224.1:0-127880 GCA_035044365.1 Drosophila neotestacea
TACATATACATATACATACATGCCAAGCCTTTATTTTATTTCGAAAAAAGCCAAAACTCATAGCTTATGATTAGCACTATGTATAATTGGAGCTAAGCTTGAATTTAGGCAATTATTCGTTTTTAATAAAATTACAAAAAACCGAGGCATTCGCACGGACTCTCTTTTGCGATGGCCAGTCCAAACACTGATTTCAGCGAAACTTGAACGAATATTTTGATGCAATTCATTTTAAAATATTATGTATTGATATTTCTTTATGTCTTTAGATTGTTTAAAAATATTTATCACTGTCGCATGCTACACCACCATAGAAGGGTTCAAAACAGTTTCACTCTAAAAATTTGTTAAAACAACATACTTTTATATACTTTGAATTTTTTGGGTGAGGTTGACATTTTTGGAGAATTAACCAAATACATGTACATTTACATATAAATATACACACAATCCATTATATAAGAATGTATTGTAATTAACTGATCGCTTGTATTTAATTGTGTTACATGTAGCAGTACAAATGTACCTAATGTCATATGTATTTCCTATGTCCCTTCTATGTACCATGTATGAACATTGTCCACAAACTAAACCACAACAACAATCACCACAACCACAATCAACGCCATTGATATTATTGTCCACCTGCAACCCGTGTACCTCAACGAAACCGAAAAAAAACCAAAAATCAACAACAATAAACAAATACAATCCAACGCACCTTATTGCCTACAACCAACCCATCATCCACTCGGTATACATATACAAATGCCAAACACGCTCACACACATGCACGTATATATATATACATATGTCCGCCGCATAAATATGTATGTATAATTGCCAATCAACAAAATCAGAAGAAGCTCCGCCCTGGCGAAGTCATGGATACACGGGTAAGACTAAAAAATGTGTTGCTATGTGACAATAACGACTTAATATTGAGGAACTCGATTTGATTTTTATTACACCCAAACAATTTATTATTACCTGTTAATAGATATTTTTAATACTACCCAGAGAATAGAGACTAAACGAATAAGACCACATATTCATCAATCATCTGCAAAACATAAAAATCGTTCACGTTTTGGGCTTAATGATTTTTTAGTTAAGAGCTGATTTATTAAATTTTAGGTATAAGAACTTACAATACACATTGTCTTAAATATTTATGCGATTCTCATTTAAAATCGACTCTGACAATGAATTTTACTTTTTATCAATTGACTAGAATAAAAATTACAGCCCAATTAGAAAAATTAATTTATTTGATTATATACAACTGTAAGGGACTTTTGTTAATTCGTTTTTTCATTTGAAATATTCATACATATGTATATTCAAGGCTGCAAACCGGTTCCCAACCGAACCTCGCGGAACCGGTTCGGTTCGGGTGTTTTGGGCAACCCGAACCGGAACCAGAACCGAACCCTTAAAATTTTCTAGCACTGAGCCCGAACCCGAACCGGAGCACTTTCATACAAATAAAGGTTCGGTTCGGAACTAGCAAATTTGTGGCAGTCGGCAACAATTTCGATACAAAATTCGTTTTTTTTTTCGACTTTGGCGGGCTTTTTCTAAAGGCACACATTTCCTAGAGAAAGATGTTTTCACAAAATTCGATAAATTTTCAAGAAAACTTTAAGAAAGGCGATCTTGTTGTATTCAAATTTTTTTTAACCAATTCTGTGCATAAGTGTATTTAATTTACACTTTATTAAATATGCAACCAGTAAAAAGGTAAACAATAACAAAAGCAATAAAAATGTATAACATAGGGGCATAACAGGGGCTCCTTAACCGGTCCGCGAACTGAACCTTAATCTTAATTTTTGGTTCGAGCCACCGAACCGAACCTCCCCAAGCATTTTGGAGGCTTGCAGCCTTGCACATATTATAGTAATGTAGAATATTTACTCATACCCATGTGTACATGGCCTTTTCTAATAATAGATCAAATCACTAACTCTCGTAAGCTCTAATAAAATAGAAATAGACATTTATCTATATATCTATAGATATTTATATATATTTATATATATATATATATATATATATATATATATATATATATATATATATATCCAAATCATACGTGATGCCCAGATATACATAATAGGTACATACGTATGTAATTCACTAGCCGATCTTCGTCTCTGTTTGCCCTTCAATTCTTGGCATTCATATTTTTCGAATAGGAACAAGTATGCGCAATATTAGCATTGTACTACACATTTCCACAGATACATGTATATTGATATTGCGAATTAATTTTAGTGTTTTGTGCAGCACAAAAAAAAAGATCTATATCTGAACCCGAATGTGCATGTGTTAAGCTCACTAGATAATTCTGTCATAACATAATATGCCATAGAAAATTCTATAGATATACCAAAGATTAGATCGAAGTGGACGGCTGCAATACATTGTACGAGCATGTATATATTATCATTATAATAATTATGAGCAATTGGCCCCAAAATCAGAGGCAAAGCGTTCAGTTGCGTGTGCCGCGAGTGAAGAAAACATCGTGTGCAGTTCCATCGTATTTAAAAACGTACTCGAACTCAGGCCATATCCTTTATGACATTTTTGAAGAAATAATTATGTAAGGTCTGACATAAATAAAATACCTAATTTAAAAAATGCATAATAAAGCATCCAATCTTAATTCGATTTTACCAAACATAAAATGAAATGGAATTTTTATGCATATATGCATATGTAGATAAGTAGAAATAAATACAGGTAAATATCAGGGTCTGTTCATGCTTGCTGCCTTAGAACCACTAACACACACACACTTACTTACATAAGTATTATATTGTATCCAGTCAACATTCAGTTTTCAAATAATCAAGATGTAATTTAATGGTGTCTAGCGTTTAATTAAATATAATTTAAAAACAAATATTACAGTTGTTGAGGCCAGGCGAGGTTGGTGAAGGACAGGTGAGAGTTAGCTGTGCTTTTTAAAAAGTTTTGTTTTGTAGTATTTTGGTCGCATCTTTTTTTAACAAACCTTTGTGAGACAAAGCTTGATTGGCAAAGCTCACATACCTGCATATAAATATGTACTTGCAATCAACTTGCGAGCTGCCAAACTCAACTCCGACAATTTTTTTAAACGCATTAAATTAAATTACTAGTGACAACCAGGGCTGCAAACAAAAAAATCGTTTTTAAATGGGATCGGGTTGGTTAGCGTTTGATTCAATTCAATAAATAAAATCAATTTATTTAAAAAAAAAAAAAGGATTTAAGCTTCATGAACTAATTGTTATTTACAAATAATTCAGATTTATACATTGTCTTCATTGCAATAAAATTATATTAACTTTGTTTTGGATCACGCTATTAAACATATACTTTTTCCTGCAAATATCTGGTTTAAGTTCAGGCTCAGTGAACTACAAGCTTTAAGGCAATTATGCGATTTGAGTTTTGTGTTTCAGTGGTGTTCGATTTAGAAGTGGCTTGCAGCCTTGGTAAAATTACACCTACTCCAATAACCAGTAAAAATTTCTTTACTCGTATAAACTCGTATGTAGATTGTAATAAATAATTATAAAATTTATTTTGATAAAATTAACAATCTGTAGTTATTAAAAATATACACTTGCACACACACACACAAAGACACACCTAAAACCAGGCAAAAGCATACCTGCGAGTAAATATATACATACATACATATAAAAATATTTATATATTTCGTGATATTTGCTTAGCTGGCCGATAAGAATAAAGTCAAAAGATAACATAAGGCGATCTTTGGCGCACCAAGGATTGCTTACCCTTGTAGATAACTGCATTTAACTTTCGACATGTAACAGGCTTATGATAAATATATGTAGTTAGTATTGAGTTCAATTTGGGTAAAATTAGGTCAGGTTGAATATAACGATACTAGACAAATAATCTGCTAGATTGATTAAAATATCATTGCAAACGAAGTTTTTCATAATAAAGGATGATTTTTAACCGATTGTTTCTATAAAGTTGTAAGATTTATTAATCCGATCCGGCCGGTTCCGACATATGTATGTACTGCGTTCAGCGAAAAGACGGACCTGTACCATGTTCCATCAAGACATGTAGCTTTAGAACTGAGAGACTAGTTTGCATAAAATAGAAATGTACAGGCAGGCGGCTATCGACTCAGTTTATGGGGGAAAAAATGTAATATGTAGATTGCAGCTAAGCAGATATTTCTCCCTTGATACATAAATGAATATTTAGTGTACGTATTTATTATATTTTAATTATCAATTCTCCCTATTTACATATTTGTTTCGGATTCTATTAAAAATAATACCACTACAGATTTTTATACCAAACATATGCCAAGAACCTCCCACGAAAATAACGTAAGGGTCAATGTCAAATATTACAGAATAATATTTTCTTTTTATTTTTATAAATATAAGATCAGTGAACATTTTTATGTAACTTAAATTGCAGTCTATTCTATTAATCATATAAATAATAGAAACTATTTTTAATATATCGGGTATTAATGCGTTTGGGACTTATAGGCTTACTTGCATCAAAAAAGTCTTTTAATTTCGCTTACGTTATTTATGCGAAAAGGCCTTATTAGTATAAAAAATGTTTTTAGTACCTAAATTTGATGGTTAAAATTATTTTTGAAAATTCTTTAGCCCGAGCGTACAGAATCTTTAGCTATATGATCTTTAGCAATGGTTTCCATCCAAAGTATATTTATTACTTTATGTTTAAGTATAAAATAATAATTTGACATTCATCATTAATGCTCTCCACCACATGGCCGTTTATCATTATTTTTTACGTAAGGCGTAAAATTAATGCTCGCATATGCGAGATTTTTCGTAGGTATCCATTATCAATATTTAAAGACGGAGAGCCACTTGGATAAAGTGAGCTGAAATTAATCTTAAAGATTTTTAGAAAATTCGATATTTCTTTGTCAATTATCTATTATTACTAATTTTTTGTTCTGATTATTAATAGCAAAAACAACAGAGACCTGGCGAAATGGGGGATGCGAAACAGGTCTTAAATCGTGATTCACTTTTCTATACTTTCAATTGTTTTCGCTTGAGTTATTTTTTTTATTATTCAATGATATAATTCTGAAAATCCGTATATAACATTGGCAGGTGCTATTTTGTAAATATCCATTATTTTACGACTGTATATGTGCATCTATACATTTGTATATAAAACTGTTTGTAATTCACCTTAATCTTTGAGTCTTCATAAATATGTAAATAATGCCTTGGCCCTAAGGCCTTTTTTTTATAAATGAGCATTTATTGAAAATAATGTAAGAGAATTTTGCTAGTATTTTTAAAAATTGTAAGGACACTTCCAAAAGTACTTGACCGAACAGTTAAATAAATTAGAAATATTTGCTTAATTAAAGCTTTTGCTGGCTCGAGATACATAAAAAGGTTTTTTTAATATGACTAACGTTTTTGAAGAAACCAATGCTTTAATGCTGTTGGTAAGAAGATACTTACTGGCATGAAAATACAGCTGTACGAAAAACGTCACCAAGCTAAATTTACAACACCTCGAGCCAACTGTTTTGTTGTTGATTGCATAAGACGATTTTTCTTATAAATCTTCTTCTAAGCGAGCAATGAAAAATTACAATGCCAATGCTGCAAGAAACAAATATTCATAAAGCTATAGTAAATTTAGCTGTACTTATAGAAAAGACTGAATAGTGCTGAAAAGCAAAGAAGTAGTAAAAATAACTTACATATAACTTCCGTATAACTTTCGATTTTATTGCCCGATCGAAACGAAATTTAAGAACAGATTCGGTCTTTAGAGTATTTAAATGGACCAAAACTCATGGAGTTGCCATAAAATTCGACATTGAAATTGTGTTTCCGCATGCGTGGCCTAATTCTTAAACAAACATGATCTGGGCAAGGTATAGATGAACCTACATACCAAATTTGGTATGCTAGCTCTCTCTAGCTCTTATAGTTTCTGAGATCTAGTTTCTCAAAAATGGGACAGATGAACAGACGAACATTGATATATAAACTTGCCTGTCGATGCTGATCAAGAATATATATAATTTGGAGGTCTACCACGCCTCGTTTATTCTGAATAGACTCTTTTGTACTTTTTCAAAGTACAGTGAATAAAGGGTCCAAGATTTACTTAAAACTTTTAAGTTTGGCACTTTTCTTCACTTTGAAATAACCAAGCGGTCCCGTCTTAGTATTCACTAACATAATAATGGAAAGTACAAAATATTATTATCAAAATGGGTATAATGGTGAATCAAAAAATATTTAATTTTCACATATAAATTTCATAAGGTGGAGAAAATAGGACATTGAAGATACGAATTGCAAACTGCTGACACAAAACTCTCAAACTCTCAACGCGTAACCTTTGCATAAGAACACAGTCACATGTTAATATAAAATGTAAAATATGACTAATACGTTCATCATGTTCATGAGTTAATATTAAATCTCATCAACTTACTGTCATTTACTAAACACTTATCTAATACATTTTTATGTGTAAGTTCAAAGTAGTTTTCAGAATTAGATTTTATGTTAATATTATGTTTCATACCGTATTGTAGTTTGATGTTCAGTTCGGTAGTATGGCATTTAAAACCTTTGACCTTTACCCTACTCCGTAGTTTGCAGAATGCAGTATGCAATGTGTTTTGATTTTCCGTTTGTATGCTATACGTATTATGACGAGTGTATAAATTTTATACATAAACTATTTATTTTATTCCCAATAACACTGCAGTAATATACATTGATTTACTGACCTTTCCATGTTTAATTTTTGTTTTGTCCAACACAATTGATGTGTCACGTGATTGTGATTGTCTATAAAAGAGGAGACGTCCCTCTATTGATGTGCGCAGACCTAGTGTACAGGACTTAGAAGATCTTATAAACAAGCCCTCCACGCCCCTGCGCGATGTCGGTGATGGCGGACCACCATCGATTATTGATGTACAGGAATCTTATTCTGTGGTTGAAGGTATGTATTAAACCAAAATTCAATCATCTGTTAAATGTGCAATCCAAGTGTCGCAAGTTTAAGATTTGGTCATACATAATGCTATGTATGTGAGTGTATATTGTAACAAACAGAATCACAGGGTCACATTTAAATAAGTCAAATATTTATGCATATTTATATGAATGCTAAAATTTTTAAGTATTAAAACGAAATACAGAACACTACGATACACTACACATTGCATGACTAACCATTACAATATGTTTTATTTTCGTATGCACCAAAATGTAGACTCGACGGCTTACCTTACCGTTGGTGTCGAGGGCAATCCCGCACCTACATTTAAATTCTACAAAGGAGTTAGCGAAATCCTTGAGGGCGGTCGCTATAAGTTCCTTACTGATGGGCAAACTAACACAATCACATTGTGTATGCGTAAGTGCAAACCGAATGACGAGAGTAAATATAAAGTTGTTGTTGCAAATATACACGGCGAGGACTCCGCCGAGATGCAATTATATGTCTCCGATTCAAGTGGTATGGATTTTCGTGCCATGCTCAAGAAACGTCGTTATCAAAAATGGGACAAAGAAGAACAAGACCCCAATTGGGGCGATCTTAAAGAAACCGAAAAACCATTACCGGCTTTAAAGAAAGTCGAAAGGGTAAGGCAACAGAATATTGTTTTCGTTTTAAACTTTATTTTGCTTCTATAAATAAAAATTGTAAAATTACTACACAGAACGACACTGCAGTAATTTTACATTGATTGGCATGAAACATTCCCGAATGGATAAGCTATTCGTTTCTCGACAAACCTCTAAGCTCAAGTCAAGTAGTCTCAGTATTTGAATCAGAACTTGAAATCTTTATGAGACTGTTTTAAAAATATTTATATATTTGATTAACTTAAACATTCATTAAATTAGTTGTTAGTTTAGAGTGTAGGTTTGTAAATAAAGGATAAAGGCCGCCTTTAGTCACTCAATAAGAATAAAAAAATGTAAGCGACCAAAAAAATGAGAAATATGTATAATTTGAGACAACTTAGTTTCCCAATAACTACTCTGACAATGTAACAATACTTTTTAATAAACTATGTTCTCGATTGAATAATAAACTAGGAAAAATTTAATAGTAAAACTAGGGAAGAAGAACGACCAGTGCCTCATTTCTATTTTGTTTCGTTCTTACGATTGCTGTTAATCAAGCATAAAGAAGCTATCAGAATTGTTTACTTTTACTCTATTTGGCTGAAAAATATAAAATAAAAGTTGAGGATCTTAACTATCATATAAAATCAACTAAAATCAATTAAAACAGGCATACATTTTCAAATGGGTTCAACAATATTAAGTTATTGAACAGTCGCTTTTTAGGCTGATTATTTATTTAAACAGTTTTGAGAGAGTAATTGGATAGGTTCGAGCTTATTTATCTTCTTCTTGAACAATAACAATTATTTTTGAACAATTAAGTATTATACTTATGATCTCATAATTATAATGTATCATGTATCAGGCGCCAACATCGCGCAGGCCATCCCTAGCTGAGCTGATCCCCGATTGGCCGACGTTGCATCCATTTCGACGTGAGGAGGTGCGCTCTTAAATATATGAGTTTCATTCCTTATACATATGTATAACAAAAAAATTTAGGAACAATCAATATTCGATATTGTATGTAAAAATTACTTTCCAGTTATGAGACATTTCTTGATTTTTGGCGATTTTGGATATGCAATCTATTTTTAGACTCTGTGCCCATTTAACATAGCCAAATACGGCTAATATAAGTTTGTGCAATTTTTGTAGCGCCAGCATATAGACTTGTGATCTTTACTACGATATCGACAAATGGATACGCTACAGAGTATCATAGAATGGGGCACAGGGTATTTTGTAGCAAAGCACTTTTAACTGCAGGAATTGTACCAATTTTTTTTTTATGTTAAGAATTTAATGTGAAATCAAGTTTTAAAGATTTCCAATACGACTATTTGAAACATTCCGGATAATAAATTAGCTATTTACTGCTTATAATTCTTCTTTAATTTTACACTAACATGTTTGACATTCGGACGTTTGCATTTTGTTGTTTCTCGTATTAAATTAATAGTTTTTCTCAATTAATCTTAAATTATCGGTTAATACTACATAAAAAAATATTTGAATCTGGTTTCGAATTTGATATACGACTCGTTCGAAATACATAAGATGGAGCTTTTCCAGTACGCACATAAAAATCATAATTTTTGACTAACCAGTATTTGTCTTTATATGCTAGAATGTACAATATAATTTGTACATACATAGTATGTATACTACGTACTTATAGTTACAAATGTTGCTGCTCTTTGTTGCTTCAACTTCTGCGCTTATATATGTTAACATAAATATGTAATGTGGTCAACAATAGAAGGTGTACATCATACTAAAGAGCAGGGACTCAAACCGAAACAAATATCGGTTCCGGTTCCTGTACTTACCGAAACGATTATTTGGTTAAAAAGTTCTAATTCGGTTTTGTCCTTTCGGATTCAGTATCATTAACTTACCGGTACAGCAAAGTAATTTTTAAAAAATTTTAAAAGTTGAAAATTCGAGTATGTATGTATGCGAATATGTGAATTTTTGCATGCTAAACCTTACTTAAAATTTTTTTAAATAGTGCCAAATTATGTTCATACGAAAGTTAACATCAAATTATTAAAAAATGTACCGAAACCTTACAGGTACAGACGTTTCGGCTTCAGGTTCTCGAACACGAATTTTTCTCGGTTTCGGTTCCAGTTTCGGTATTGCATATGAAACTCTTATGTCCGGTCCTCACTGGCATGCATTTTGTAAGATATCTACAACTTTCCGAAAATGCAACTTGCTGTCCTCACTGTGCTGCATTTGCATACTTCATCTTTAATTAGCTGCCAAGCACAAAAAAAGTGCAAGAGAAAAAAAATTAAAATTTAAAATAAAAATGATTTTATGATAGTTCCGATGCTAGGGTCTGAGAAGGAGATAGCTAGTACAAAAACAATGCAATGTCCTGCCAATCGTTTTCAACTTGGAAAAGATAGAACGAAATTCAATTTGAAGTGCTTGAAAATGCGTAAATAAGTATGTGAGTCTACTTGTGCGAAGCCCGCACAAGGGTAAGATCTTTCCGCGGATCCAACAGATAATTTGTTGCCTTCAAGTCATCGCACGACAATCTGTACTTATTTTTTTTGAAAATAATTTGTTAAGACATATAAGCAAATAAATAAAATTCAATTCCTAGCCATTCGACATTTTGCCTGTCAGCCGTTTTATTTGTTTTGTTTTTGTATTCTAGTGACAGCACTTTCTCGATTTTCAAAATAAATATCAAAAATCAAAAAAAAAAAAAAAAAATGACGAATAGTTCTATCGAATTGCACTTGCATTTTTGGTATAAAAACAATTTTTCCCACCAGTAGCTTCCATAAGAAATGAATTCAGTGAGGACAGGGCATTAATTTCGGTTAATGGTTCAGGCTCTAATCCTCTAATCTTTTTAATGACATACTGCTAATTACTTATTGGAATCACTAAATATGTCAAATATGTGAATATAAGTACATTGGTATTGCAAAAAAAAAAAAATAGATACAGGTACTTTTTACTATTTATAACCGGATCTTAATCAAAATGTTAATTGAAATATATAGGGTGTTCACTCGACTCCCGCATAGTAGCAGTTTTTCGAGCTTGCGACACCTAACGTGTGAACAACCTTTTATGTAGCAAGTGTGCGCAGTTAGATATTTATACTCGAGCTACTTTGACATTTAAAAAATCTGCTTATTTACTGTTTAGACATAAACACAATTTTAGTTCAAGAAAATGCCATCTAAATGTAAATGAATGTAAGTAGTACCTCCCGGATCATGGACCCGGATCATGGACGTGGAATAAGGTACAGCTCCGCTTCAACAGAAGACACAGCCAATATCGAGTCAGAGTAGAGAACTGCGTTAGGGTCCTCAACGGAAAGTTTTGCAGCCTAAAGAAACTACTAATTAATTAATTTGAAATTGGATACTTGTATGCTGCACTCCTCACAACATTCTTTTAGAAGGTGTCGAGAAAGATATTTATGAAGGGTTGGAAAGCGATGAGGTCGAGCCCAGTGGTGTAGTCTATTCGTAGTCGGAAAAGAAAAAAGTGTTTATGTTTAAATAAAACTTAATTCTAAATTTTAATTTTTATATTTAATACAAGCTCATGGTTTAATATTCGCTCCTTCTGTTCGAGCTCCGGTTGCTTGTATTTAAATTCATATGCAGCATTAGCTTGCAATATTATTAGATTGTTTTCTTCAAGAGTTATTGTGCTTTCCTCTATTTCCATCAAAAATAAGACCTCTTGATGTCATAGCTTAAGATTCTCCCTATCAATATCCAGTCGATTTTTGCTAGTCACGCTATCTGGATTAAACTTTTTTTTTGATTTAGGACTCCATTAAAAAGTTGTCATACACTTAGCACTAAAATATACCGAATATACTAAAACATACTAAACATTTATCGAGTATATTGACATTCATCGTGCTTTTCCATCTCTAATTTGCGCAGATGGGAAACACTTTTCGTATACATAGGCAGGGGTCTAGCATGAAATTGTTCAGTACAAATTGTTGTTGTGACAAGTTTCACATCTACTACCTGTTACCTGAGTCGAGTGAACACCCTAATTGTTTTTATACCCTTGCAGAGGGTATTATAATTTTGTCACGAAATATAAATAAATTAAAATTAAAATTAAAAAAATTAATCATTATTACCGGTACCAGTACTTTATATTCACATATAAACATATAATAGTAGCACACATCTGCTAGACTAATAAGAAGGCGGAGACATGCATACTGATGTGTGTTATATATTTTGTATGAACGCTTTGTAATCGTATATCAAAATTGCTGTCGTTTGATATCTTTACCCATTTTTGACAACGCATATAATAAAACAAAAAAATTCTTAAATAAAACAACAACACGAATGAATGAGCATAGAAGGTGGAGTCATTCCTTAGTCCGCTGATCGACCAGTTCGCAAAGGAAGGAAAGGATAAGAAAGTGGTATTTGAGGCGCGGTTCAGCAAGCCAAATTGTAAGCCAAAATGGCTATTTCGCAAAGATGTAAGTATTAACCAACCATAAAATGAACTATTTTATAATAGTTTATTATATAATAGTTTTGTAAAGTTCCATGGAACGTCAATTTTTTTTAATCTGTTTAAAAGATGTATTATGAACTGAAGTGTGCATCGTAAAATTTTAAAATGATTCAAATAATAATTTGACTATTCCAAAGGAATATTTTTTGTTATGAAACTACAAATATCGATCCCTATTTGCAAAAATAATGTAAGCGACATTTCTCCAAAATTGAATTTTTAATGCAAATAGGGTCGATTAATAACATTACAATAATATACATCATTTAATTTTGAAATTTTCTTTCGATGCTTTTATGTCTTGATGTTTTTTTAACATTATTGTTTTGTGAATATGTGTATTAATAATTACTTTTATTAAATGGCGGGCCCGTAACAGGAGGTGTTTACAGGCAGCAAATATAAGTTCAAGCAGGAGAATGATACATACCAGTTGATAATTACAACGCCTAAGGTCGAGGATACTGGCAAATACACCATTGAAATCGGAGGTGTATCCAGCACTGCATTTCTTAATGTTGAGGAAGCAGATCCCACATACACATTTACAAAGCCACTTAAAAAGAAAGTCGAAGGCTTCACAAGGCATGAAACAACTTTGGAATGTGCCGTTAGCAGTAGCATGGCGAATGTGCATTGGTTCAAGGATAATACAAAGATCGAATCAGATGATCCTCGTTATTTGATCTCCAAAGACATTAACGGCAATCTAAAGCTTATTATCAAGGAGTCTGTACTGGAAGATACTGGCAAATATAGATGCCAATTGGACAAGCAACCGGATAAAACAGAATGCGCCCTAAACGTTGTCGAATATCCTTATAAGTTTGTCAAGGTCCTCAAGTCACAACAATGTATAGAAAAGGATACTGTAACACTAGCTTGTGAAATTGATGATGCCCAAGGCGATGTTCAATGGTTTAGAAATGATGAGGAAATCAAACCTGATAAACGTATGCAGATTATTAAAGATGGTCGTAAACGTAAGCTTGTTATTAAAGATTGCAAAGTAACTGATGCCGGTCAGTTTAAGTGTACCACAAATGCTGATAAAACTGAGGCAGAAATTATCATAAACTGTAAGATAATATTTATACTATAACACTTTTAATTATGTTATAATGCTATATTATTAACCTATTAAAGATCAAAATCGATTCAACAAGAAACTTAAAGATACCGATGCTGTAGAACGTGAGAAGCTAGTATTGGATGTGGAATTGCAGGATCAGACAGCTCCTTGTGATTGGAAGTTTAATGGGGAGCCAATAATGCCAAATGAACGTGTTGAAATTAAAAATTTGGGCGGTGGCAAACATCAATTGGTTTTCAATTGTCTAGATCTATCAGATCAGGGTGAAATTACCTGTGAATCGGGACAATTAAGCTCAGCGTGTAAGCTTTCTGTACGTAAGGGAGAGAGCAGGCCCAATATTGACTGCCCAGAAGAGTTTGCTGGCCCAATAAGTGCCCCTGTAATCATTGAAGTGCCATTCAAAGGTAAGTAAATTATATATTTGAAAAAATCACTTATATTGAATCATACTCTGTTTGACCCTCTCTCCATCTTGTCTCTGTAAATAGTAAGCGGTACTAAACAAACGCCAGTTGAGGCCAAATTAATAAAGGATGGAAAACCCTTGTCTATCAAGGATGTCGAAGTTGCGATAACCGACGATAAAGTTACGTTCAAAATTAAGAAACCGTCAAGGGACTTGTCGGGACCGTATCAAATAAAAGTATCTAATGGACAGGGCGAAGATACGAAAGATGTGAACATTATTTGCCAAGATGTTCCACAACCACCCCAAGAAGTTGATGTCACTGATGTTTATCAGACATCGTGTGTCGTTAATTTCAAGCCACCAGTAGATGACGGTGGTAGTCCGATAATGAAATATGTGATCGAACGCCAAGATTTGAGCAAAAAACAAGGTTGGGAGCCTGTCGCTGAGGTTCTACCAAGTGAACCAAGTTTCAAGAAAATTGAAGACCTGGTGCCAAAGAAACAGTACAGATTTCGCATGCGTGCTGTTAATAAAATTGGTCCATCTGACCCGGCCACCTTTAAGAACTCAATACTTGCTAAAGATCCATGGGACGAGCCTGGCAAGCCGAAAGCTGTTGACCTTACCGATTGGGATAAAGATCACGCTGATTTGAAATGGGAGGCACCAGATAGTGATGGTGGCGATCCCATTACATCCTACATTGTAGAATATAAAGAGAAATTTTCAAACGATTGGGTGGCCGGCAAAGAAGTGCCAGGAGATGCTAGAGCTGCAACCGTTGATAACCTAAAGGAGGGCCAACAGTACGAATTTCGAGTCCGTGCTGTTAATCGGGCAGGACCTGGCGAGCCTAGCGACAAGACTAAAGCCATTATTGCTAAATGCCGTTTCGTTAAACCATTCCTGGTTGGCGATGGCCTTAAGAATATTACTGTTAAGAAGGGGCAGACTGTAAGATTTGATATTAAGTACGATGGTGAACCAGAACCAGCAGCTTCTTGGATAAAGGACACTCATCCGATTAAGTTTGACAGCCAGCGAATCTGCCTTGAACAACTCGAGCGCAATTCGTCAATTACAATAAAGAAGACTGTGCGCAAGGATACCGGCAAATACAAACTGATATTAACCAATAGCTCGGGAACATTTGAGTCGGAAGCACAGGTTGTTATCCTAGACCGCCCATTAGCACCTGGTGGGCCATTTGAACCAGAAGAAGTACGCGCCCATCACATTAAGATGAAGTGGAAGCGTCCTACAGATGACGGTGGTTGTGAAATTACTGGGTATGCCCTTGAGCGCATGGATGAAGAAACTGGTCGTTGGATACCAGCCGGCGAAGTTGGTCCCGACGAGACTTCATTTGATTTCAAGGGCCTAACACCGAATAAGAAATACAAATTCCGCGTCAAAGCTATCAATAGGGAAGGTGAATCTGAGCCACTAGAAACAACAGACGCAATTGTTGCAAAAATCCGTACGATCCGCCAAGTCCCCCCAGTCAGCCAGTCATTGACGATTATGATAACAAGAGTGTTTTGTTGAAATGGAAGAGACCACCATCTGACGGTGGTCGACCTATTACCCATTATGTCGTTGAAATAAAGGATAAATTCTCACCCACATGGACTGAAGTAACCAAAACGGAGGACCCAAGCCCCGAATGTAAGGTTGAGGGTCTTAAAGAAAAAATGATTTATCAGTTCCGAGTGCGTGCAGTCAATAAAGCTGGATCATCAGAACCATCTCAGCCCACTGATAATCATCTCTGCAAGCACAAAAATCGTAAGTGACTAAATAATTAATTAGTAAACACATTAAACCTAAGCACATTTGGCCTTGGCTTAACATAAACTAGTTAAAGCATATTAAAGTATACTGAATTCAGGCAATACTACGTCTTATTATCTTACGTAGTAATTTTAATTTTTCGTCTTATTTCGTAGAATCCCCACAATCACAAAATAAATAGATAACTAAACGCAATTTGTATTTGTCGACGCTATACCCTGGCTGGGATTGCTCGGCTAAAAAATATTTATTATCTTATCCCTGCTTCATTGTCAAGTGGAGCATAACAAATAAATGCATTTTCATACTCTGTACGGATATGTGTTATTAAGCTTGGTAAAAAGTAAAAGTATGTAACAGGCAGAAGGAGGCGTGACAAACCCAAAAGTATACATCGAACCCTTTCCGGAAAAATAATTAAGCGCCAATAGCCAATTTTACAGAATATAATTTAATTTATATTTTTAATAAAATAACAAAAGAAATTGTAAGTTTACTTTTAATGGCAAACAACAAGTTCTAAAATTATATATTCATCGATTTTTGTGCGATACTTCAATATCGATATTGGTTATCTTCGTGCGATATTCGTGCGATACAAGTGAGATACGCGTCTATTGCACGAGATATCTAACATCGATATTAAAGTATCGAACGAAAATCGATAAATATAAAATTTTAGAACTTGTTGTTTGCCATTAAAAGTCGTATTACTCCATAG
Source organism: Drosophila neotestacea (assembly GCA_035044365.1). NCBI lineage: Eukaryota > Metazoa > Arthropoda > Insecta > Diptera > Drosophilidae > Drosophila > Drosophila neotestacea. The sequence goes on from JAWNMD010000224.1 coordinate 16,224, forward strand.
TTAATCAACCGACTCCTATGTTTTACTAGGGAAAGTGCAAGCTCTATGCCTACATTAATTTTTTATTTTTGTTTTTGCGATTAAAACCCTTTTTGAATTTTTGTTTGTACCCCTTTTTGTGTTTTTTTCGCCAAAAAATTGAATTTTTCAACTTTAAGAGTCTCTAACATTATAAAGATCGAGCTGATTTAAAACTTTTAAAAAACTTCATAACCTTCAGTTAAATCCAAATTTTGTTGAAAACGGTAATCGCGTTTACGATTTATACTCGAAAAAGCTGAGTCACCTATGAAAAAATTTAAAAAAAAATATCTTAAAAACTACTCCATAGAAAATTTTTCCCTTACACCACATTTTCCCCAAATTTTACTATTCAAAAGGTCATAATTTTATCATTCTCTAATGATATAAGGGGTGGAGGCCTATTTGATTAAGCAGTATTTACACTCGACCTGAAACGCCATGGAAATAAAAAACTTCATATAAAAAAAACAGCGGGAATTTGTTTTCCCGTTTTTCGTTTTAAAGTTGGTTCACACTTCTCGTTACGTTTCCTAACGTAAGGGCAGTCTTAGACTTAACATAGCACTGTTAGAGGGCCATTTCATTTTGACGTAAAGCAGTATTTACACTCAGATCAAAGAGAAATCGAACATGGCTATATTGACTCGGCTGTTGATGCTGATCAAGAATATATATACTTTATGGGGTCTGCCACGCCTCTTTCAGTCTGTTACGCACATTTGCACAAGCGTAATAGACCCATTTGTACTTTTTTAAAGTAGGTTTAAAAATGGAGGGAACTGGAGCCAAATCAAAAAGGCGCTTGAACAACAAAAACAAGATCGGCAGACTATGAACCACAACTGAAGCTTATTATTTAATTTTATATATCTATATATCTTCATTTATGTAATTTATAAAATACATAAAATTCCCTTTTCCCCTTTTCCTCTATTTAATACGCAGATAACGCTCATTTACGGCAATCTTCATTGCATTTGTTTCCCCTTTTCAATTAACAGACAGCTGCAGCAGCACAGTTACCATATAATATTTTTGTATATTTTATCTGCTGTGTTGGCAACTGTGCTTTTCGCTGCCTACCAGCGAAATATTAGGCACTTTTAGTTCGCTCCTGCCACAACTTTGCTGGGTACTAGGCTTAAAAGCCTAGCTGCAAATCTAGCAATCGTATGGGCGAGCCATCGACCCTCCTCCAATTTTAACATTCGGAACTAAAGCTCAGTTCATTCTCATACAGATTGTCATAAGGCAAGACTATTCAGTTCACCGACATTTAGGCTAAATGTTTACATTCACTCCGAAAATTTTGTTATCGCATCACATCGGGTCGTGGAAAGCCAAAATTCAGACAAAATCAAATGGGTCCGAATGCAGCGAATGCTTGCGCCCGTGGATAAAGCTTATTGTAGACTTAGTTGTGCCACCATAATTTTTTTTGTTTTTAAATCGCCCAGGCTTTTTACGGAAAGGACTCGAAATAGTCTTCATCAGCATCAATAGTAGGGTTGTTATAGCCATGTTTGTCTGTCCGTCTAAATGCACGAAAGCATCTCCGAGATGGTAAGAACTAAAGGCACCAACTTTCGTATGTAGGCTTCTTATATTAGCAGGTAGACTGTTTATCTTACATTTTGGATGCCACGTCCCTGCGCCCATAATTTGAAAAATTAAAAACAAAATAACAAGACCAATTTTAAGGCTGCAGACTTGAAATTTGGCATGTATTAAGCTTCGGACCACAAATCCGAGAAAAACCATAATACTGGCCAGAGTTTAAAGAAAAAAATTTTCAATAAAGTGGCGTGTTTGTTTTGTGTATGTGTATGTGTTTTAATGTGCTTACATATGTGTATTCTGCATGTGCAATATACATTGTACATATACTAAACTTGACAGCCATCAAACCTACTGAGGTTGTCCTTAAACTGTAATATAACGCAAAGTAATAATAATTGTTTGCAAATTTTTCTGATAAAATACAAACATTGTAGTTCTTTTATTTATACCATAAGATAATTATTTGATAAAAAACCTAGCTGCTTATGTGCTTGGAGCTTAGGCTAAATTAATTCATTTCACAGAATATCGCATCAGCTTTAATACTGCCAACGCTTTTAATAAGTACGTAAGAAAACATTTTTGTTTTTGTATTGGAATTTGAATAAAACTTATATTAATTATTGACTTCTCATACTTCTTATCGTCTACACCAATAGTCAAGCCACAAATTGACAGATCCACATTTAAGCGGATCACTATCAAAAGTGGACGCACTCATAAGTGGTCGGTGGACGTTAGCGGAGAGCCTGTACCAGAACTACACTGGAGCTGGCGAGATGATGTACCACTAACGACTGGGGATCGCATCAGTATTGAGAAAGTTGACTATCATACGGACTTTGTTATAACAAATATTAAGCGTAAGGATAGTGGATTATATACATTGAAGGCTGAAAATCGAAATGGTGTTGATCGAGAGACTGTTGAATTAGTTGTTCTGGGAAAACCAAGTTCTCCTAAAGGGCCTCTCGCAGTTAGCGATGTTACCGCAACTGGGTGTAAACTACAGTGGAAGAAACCTGATGATGATGGTGGAGTGCCGATCAAGGAGTATGTTGTTGAAAAAATGGACACAGCGACTGGCAAATGGGTTAGGGTCGGCCGATCGCCGGGTGAAAAAGAGCCTCCTAGCTTCGATGTTACTGGCTTAAACCCTGGCTCTGAATATATGTTCCGTGTATCAGCTGTTAATGAAGAGGGTGAATCTGAGCCATTAACAACACTAGTTGGAGTTGTTGCTAAGGATCCCTTTGACGAGCCCAACAAGCCAGGCACTCCTGAAATAATTGATTATGACAATCAAAGTGTAAAACTGAAATGGACACCGCCGAAAAATGATGGCGGAGCTCCGATACAAAAGTATATTATTGAAAAGAAGGATAAAAATAAACCTGAATGGGAAAAGGCTATTGAAATTCCAGGCGATCAACTGGAAGCCACTGTTGCAGGTCTACAGGAATATGGTGAATACGAGTTCCGTGTCATTGCCGTCAACAAAGCTGGACCATCCCCACCATCAGATGCAAGTCTACCACAAATCGTCAAGTATAAAAAATGTAAGTATTTGAAGATATTTTTTCTTCTAAAGTATCCAGTAGACCGAAATATTTGCCAAGCAGAATGTACCATATATTTCGAGCCTTGCTATCAAAATGAAAGTGTGACAGCATAATATGTACTAAAAATACCACAAAAACTGCATTAAGGTCTTAAAATATCCCAAAAAAATGTTGAGTGGTTACACTCAAAAGCAAAATATAAACAAAAATATTATGTTTTTCATGGGTCAAATCCCATAATGATGGCCACTGCTCCACCTCCTGAATAAGGCGAGTTTTGTCTTCTTCATCGCAGAGCTCCAACCGATTTTTACTTGTTTGGTTTGCTTTGTTCTGCGACATTTCACTTTATTTTGATAACCAGAATTATGTAAATTCGTAGCAAAGTCCCGGGCTTTAAGAATCAAACGGCTGTTAGTTATAGACAGAATCAAAAATGATCACTGAGTTAAGTCAACAAAGTGGTAATGATGATAGGCACTGGCATCTCTTGAAACATGTATGTACACTGCGTTTCACTTGAATAGCACACAAAATTGTTCATAATTAATTGTTAATTTCTTAGCAATTGCTTGATCTAATGCAATGATTGTTGGTCAACCGTGCTTCCTTTCGTTTGGGGTTAAGCGGTGGTTTTTTTTTAAGTTTCAATCGTTTAAGATGTTTAGCTTTCGAAATAACTCGCCAAACAGTAGTTTTGCTCGCGTCAACACCTGCTTTTGCCCTTATCTTGCTCACAGAGTCATGAGAATTTGAGGCTTCCCGCAGAATCGCACGCTTATCTGTGTCGCTAAAAACACTACCCTTGCGACCTTCCATATTTTTTTCATAGTTTTGTTTGTTCTTGATAAAATTGTATACGACTTTTCTGCTTCTTCCAATTTTTTTCGCTATATTAGCTACAGAAAGGTCACAATCAATATAGTTTTGTATTTGGATCTGTTCTTTGTGACTTAGTGACGTTCCACGACCCATAATTGCACAAAATGATTAAACTATGTTTAAAATTCACAAATTAATCAAAAAACGTTTATAATTCAATCTCCTTGGCTGCTGAAATGACACTAAATCTAAAATGTGCTATTCAAGTGAAACAAAAAAGGTGCCAATTATCGAAGCAAGTTGAAAAGAAAATTACGGTAAATTTAAACGGTACATTTCCAGACTTCCAATTTTTGTTGGAAGAGAGTAGATAAGGAGACGAATAAAAAACAGCAACAATCATTGCATTAGATCAAGCAATTGCTAAGAAACTAACAATTAATTATGAAAAATTTTGTGTGCTATTCAAGTGAAACGCAGTGTATGTGCAAATGTATTTGTGTGTTTCTTTATGAACTAGACCTCGAGTCGGCTAATACCATATATTTCCCAACGAGTGCTCAAATACCAGCTACGTTATATATGACCGATATGAAGAAAATCTGGTCACGAAATATAAAACAGTACTGTATTTAATATAATATGTGAAATTAACTAAAAAATCTTTAAAATCAACGAAGTTTTTAATACTAAAACTTGATTTACAATTGCTAGTTTCTATAACAGCTATATGATGTAGTTAGTAGTCCGAATTAAACCAAATATGGTTGTTCTATATTGAACACAAAATAATCTGTGTGTGGTAAGTTATCTAAAGAAAAAACTTACTTTTTCATACTGAAGATAAAAATAATATAAATATAAAATCAAGTAAGGTGCTCATCCTTAAAATTAGGGCAGGAACTTCGCTCACCTGCCTTAGTTTTAATGATGAGAAGCTTACTTGATGATCTAATTTTATATTTATGTAATTGTAAAATCAAACAGCCAAAAAGTTAAGTCAGTAAAGCATACCTGGGTGTTCCTTCCTTTTCTTACCTAACAAATTTCTTTCTAATACCCCATATAAAATCATAGCACTATGGTCATCGTCCAAATTTTGCTTTTTTTGATAAATATGGACAACAAGATTAAAAATATTGACTTTAAAAAATTTTTCTGGGAGGAGCTTTTTAGACCCAGTACTTTAAAAAAGTACAAATGGGTCTATTAAGTTTGTGCAAATGTGCGTAACAGGCAGAAGGAGGGGTGGCAGACCCCATAAAGTAATATATATATATATATATAAAATATATTCTTGATCAGCGTCAAAGGCCGAGTCGATATAGCCATGTCCTTCTGTCTGTCTGTCTGTCTGTCCCTTTTTGTGTCGCCTAGATCTCAGAGACCATAAGAGCTAGAGACACCAAATTTGGCATGTAGGTACATCTATATCTCCCATTGATCAAGTTTGTTTTTAATTTTTACCACGCCCCTCTCCGCCCCCGGATATTGAAATACAAAATTTTAATTTTAATGCTAGCGCCTTGATTTTTTGTACATATGATAAACACTATAGTCCAAACCTGTCCTGCAAATTTCATTCAAATCGGATGATAAGAGCGGAAGTTATTCAACTAACAATGTTACGGGCAAAAGGAAGAAGAAGACACGCTAGCGACCTGTATGTATATCAAGTGGCGCTATCTATTGAATGGTACGCAACATTGAAGAACAATCTATAGTGAACGCTTTTCACTTAAAAAGTACTGGGTCTCCTACTGTCGAGCTTGCTCCACTGTAGCTTACTGCATTTTTTTAAATTTTATTTTAATTTAACCGTTTTTTTTTTAATTTTTTCATGAGGTGCTCTTACACTTATTTTTCGATAAAGGCACAACATATCTTAAAAAACTTTACAGATTCCGAAAGATACTGAATGGGGGCATTCTACAGGTAATTCTGATCACAAATCATGATACCTGATTACTACTTTTTACATTCAGCAGAACATTTTCGACACTCAGAAACGTCAAATTTTGGTATCGGTATCACAAAAAATGCAGTAAGCTACAGTGGAGCAAGCTCGACAGTAGGAGACCCAGTACTTTTTGAGTGCAAAGCGTTCACTATAGATTGTTCTTCAATGTTGCCTACCATGCAATAGATGGCGCCACTACGAGGTTAATAAACACAGAGGTCGCTAGCGTCTCTTCTTCTTCCTTTTGCCCGTAACATTGTTAGTTGAATAACTTCCGTGTTTATCATCCGATTGGAATGAAATTTTCTGGACAGGTTTGGACCATAATCTTTATTATAAGTATCAATAATCAAGGCGCTAGCATTAAAGGGGCTCTCGTAATTCGACTTTGAAATTTTGTTTTTCAATTTCCGGGGGCAGAGAGGGGCGTGGCAAAAATCTAAAACAAACTCGTTCAATACAAGATATAGATGAACCTTCATGCCAAATTTGGTCTCTCTAGCTCTTATAGTCTCTGAGATCTAGGCGACACAAAATCGGACAGACGGACAGACAGACGGACATGGCTATATCGACTCGGCTGTTGATGCTGATCAAGAATATATATACTTTATGGGGTTTGCCACGCCTCCTTCTGCCTGTTACGCACATTTTTTTTTGCACAAACTTAATAGACCCATTTGTACTTTTTTAAAGTACTGGGTCTAAAAATGTATCATACAAATAGTGTGATACATGATACTGATTTTTCAAGTACTTTTAAATGACGTAGACGGCTGATTTATTAAAAATGTATCATATAGTAGGCGGATTTGCACAAAATGTATCATTTCCATTCAGCAGGTACTGATTAGTGATCCATCACAAGTAAAGGAGCGATTACTGATTGAATTATTTGCTGAATGCCCCCAGTGATTATTTTTGTTGTTGTTTTTTTTTTACGATTTTTTGACTTTAAAATTCAAGGAAAATAAAACAAAAAAGTTAGATGTCTATAAACATTGATTAGGCGTTGTTTATGGTATTACTCATTGAAATCGTGAGTAAGAAAGCAAAGTAACAGCCTTTTATTGGCAGACATGTTTGTTTTCACAAAATTTTTAATTTCGTTGTGAAATCCTATCTTTAAGTTCAGAAAATCCGTCCCGAATTCATTTTTCTGGCTGTTTGATTCCAGACTCTCGCAAAGTATTGATTATTAAAATAAATTCAGAAACGACCAATATATACGATACAATACTCCGTGCAGAGAGTAAAATTCGGCTTTTGACCGATCGGTTCAATATCAGCCATATGACATAATAGTCCGATTTTGTTCAAAATTGTTTAGATAGCATAAAGTTATATTGAACACACAATCTGTGAGTTTGGTTGAGTTACCTTGCGAAACAAAAAATTTTTTCATACTAAATGTTAATTTATAACCGATCGTTCCTATGGCAGCTTTATGATATAGTGATCCGACTCTAACCAAATTTGGTCAGTCTATGTAGAGCTACATATACCAAACAGAAAACAGGCGAGTCTGAATAATACATATTAAGGAACCAAAAATTTTTTCCTACTAAACATTGACTTATAACCGATCGTTCCTATGGTAGCTATATAATATATTGATCCGATCCGGTTGGTTCCGACATATGAACTGAATGCAACAATTAAACGGACTTGTACCAAGTTTCATCAAGATAGCTTCAAAACTAAGAGATTAGTTTGCATAGAGAGGAGTAATTTGACAAGGGAGTCATAAATTTTAAAAACCAGGGAATGAAACCGAAACGAATTTCGGTTCCGGTTCCGGTACGTACCGAAACGAGTATTTCGGTAAAAGGTTCTATTTCGGTTTTGTCTTTTCGGTTCCGGTTCTCGTATCGGTCCATACCGGTACAGCAAAGTAATTTTTAAAAATTTTAAAATGTAAAGCAAAATCTTTTTTTTTATCAACAAGTTCATATATATGTATGTATAAACGTACAAATGCACGCATTTTAGCATGGTAAGTCTAACATATAATTCGAGAAATTTTTTTATAGTGCAGAACTATGTTCCTACGAAAAATAACAAAAAAAATATTTAAAATGTACCGAAACCGTACCGGTACGAACGTTTCGGTTTTCGGCTCTTGAAAAATAATTTATTTCGCTTCCGGTTCCGGTAATACATTTGAAACAGTAATTTCGGTTAACGGTTCCGTCGTAATTCGTCGTAAAAGTTTTGTTTCTCAATTTATAGGGGCGGAGGGGAGCGTGGCAAAAATCTTGATCAATGCAAGATATAGATGAACCTACATGACAAATTTGGTGTGTCTAGCTCTTATAGTCTCTGAGATCTAGGTGTTCAAAAATGGGACAGACAGACAGACAGACAGACAGACAGACGGACATGGCTGTATCGACTCGGCTGTTGACGCTGAACAAGAATATATATACTTTATGGGGTCTGCCACGCCTTTATCTGCCTGTTACGCACATTTTTTTTTTGCACAAACTTAATAGACCCATTTGTACTTTTTTAAAGTACTGGGTCTAAAAAGACCTTATATTTTTTTAATTTTCCGTGAATTTTAGAGAAATAATATCATAAAAAAAAAACAAAAAAAAATCATAAATTTCTTAATTTAAAAATATTTATTTGGTAAACTACTGAATTAAATTAAAAACAATATATGAATGATTAGTAGGTACATTCATTATCTTTTGAAATTGGCAGCGCCGTTCTCGAGATATGATGTAAAATGTAGAGCACAAAAGAAAATCAATAGAAAAATAACGCTAAACTTTTAAAAAAAACTACACCCGGGAAAATTCTTTAAAGTCGATTTTCAACATCAGGACTTTTGGCCCGGGGCAGCTTTGGCTGTTGCATAGTGTAATTTAAAAATTTATGTTTAGTGTTATCAGTGCAACTGCGATATAAAAAAGTTTCGCTTTCCATAATATACACCATTCAAAATTTCGTTTGTTTTTCTAAATTTCACTTAAGTTTGATGCTCTAACTCTAATTGTCTCTCAGATATACTTAGGATGTTGGGGGAAATTCACTGCCACCTATTAGATCTGTTGTTCCCCTTCTGAGTCTATAACTCTCCCACCAACCCTATTTCGTGAATAAATTCAAGAGTTATTAATGATATGGTTACCTAGTACCCTACATCTTCTAGATAAGGCGGTTCAAGTAGCTACTGTATGTTCCGAGGATTCTTTCCCGGTATCGTAGAAACGGCAAGTTCCTCTACTTACTATTCCTAGTTTATATAGGTGACCTCTCAGTCTACAGTGTCCTGTCAGAAGACCGGTTAGTATTCTGAGTCTGTTCTTTTCCATAGTTATAATTTGCTTAAATTGTTTTAGATTGTAGCTACCTAAAAGACCCATGGCTTGGCGTAAGCCCGGAGTGCTGATCCAGCCTAACTGGCGCAATTGTCCTTCTTCATCTCTAAGAGATTCCCGTATTGTGTGGTTCCCTATGCCACAAAATGGTTCGGGTCCTGTAAGGGACTCCTCTGCCCTTTACGTGCTAGCTTGTCTGCTGCTTCATTTGCCGCTTTATCCTTATGTCCTGGGATCCATCTCAGAGTAAGCCTGTTTTTTTATCCCAGTTGATCTAGCTTTGTATGGACTTCCCGAACTACCTTTGATGTTAGTTTCGTGTTGCTGATTGCTTTCAGTGCCGCTTGACCAGCAGATAGGATGGTGATATCCCTATTCCGATAGTTGAGTTGAAGTCTGCACAACGACCTATTGCACATACTTCAGCTTGGAAGTTGCTGGTGTGTGTTCCTAGGGCCGAAGGCCTATAACTCTGAGGTCTGAGGCCATCAGTCAAAACCTTAAAATTTAAATTCGGTATATGGTACGGTACATATACTTTTAAGACTCAGTACTTTAAAAAAGTACAAATGGGTCTATTAAGTTTGTGCAAAAAAAAATGTGCGTAACAGGCAGAAGGAGGCGTGGCAGACCCCGTAAAGTATACATATTCTTGATCAGCATCGACAGTCGAGTCGATTTAGCCATGTCCGTCTGTCTGTCCCTTTTTTGAGTTCCTAGATCTCAGAGACTATAAGAGCTAGACACACCAAATTTGGCATGTACTTTCATCTATAAGTCCCATTGATCAAGTTTGTTTTAGATTTTTGCCACGCCCCCTCCGCCCCCGGAAATTGAAATACAAAATTTTAAAGTCGAATTACAAGAGCCCCTTTAGTGCCAGTGCCTTGATTTTTGGTACATAAAATATACAAACCAGTCCAGAAAATTTCATTCCAATCGGATGATAAACGCGGAAGTTATTCAACTAACAATGTTACGGGCAAAAGGAAGAAGAAGAGACGCTAGCGACCTCTGTGTTTCTTAACTTATCTTCGTAGTGGCGCCATCTATTGAATGGTACGCAACATTGAAGAGCAATCCTTAAACGCTTTGCACTCAAAAAGTACTGGGTCTCCTACTGTCGAGCTTGCTCCACTGTAGCTTACTGCATTTTTTATACCCTTGCAGAGGGTATTATATTTTTGTCACGAAATGTGTAACGCATTGAAGGAGTCCTCACAGACCCCATAAAGTATATATATTCTTGATCAGGGCGACGAACTGAGTCGATATAGCCATGTCCGTCTGTCCGTCTGTCTGTCTGTCTGTCTGTCTGTTTCTATGCAAACTAGTCTCTCAGTTTTTAAGATATCTTGATGAAAAATGGTACAGGTCCGTCTTTTTGCTGCACGCAGTACATATGTCGAAACCGGCCTGATCGGATAACTATATCATATAGCTGCCATAGGAACGATCGGTTGGAAATAAACATTTAGTATGAAAAACTTTTCTGTTTCTCAAAATATCTCAACCAAATATACACATTGTGTTTGATTTAGTTTTAAACAGGCTGACCAAATTTGGAGTAAATCGGACTACTATATCATATAGCTGCCATAGCAACGATCGGTTCGAAAACAACATTTAGTATGAAAAACTTTTTTGTTTCTCAAAATATCTCAACCAAATATACACATTGTGTGTTTGAATAAGTTTTAAACAGGCTGACTAAATTTGGTTCAAATCGGACTACTATATTATATAGCTGCCATAGGAACGATCGGTTCGAAAACAACATTTAGTATGAAAAACTTTTTTGTTTCTCAAAATATCTCAACCAAATATACACATGGTGTGTTTGATTAAGTTTTGAACAGGCTGACCAAATTTGGTGTAAATCGGACTACTATATCATATAGCTGCCATAGCAACGATCGGTTCGAAAACAACATTTAGTATGAAAAACTTTTTTGTTTCTCAAAATATCTCAACCAAATATACACATTGTGTGTTTGATTAAGTTTTGAACAGGCTGACCAAATTTGGTGTAAATCGGACTACTATATCATATAGCTGCCATAGGAACGATCGGTTCGAAAACAACATTTAGTATGAAAAACTTTTTGTTTCTCAAAATATCTCAACCAAATATACACATTGTGTGTTTGATTAAGTTTTAAACAGGCTGACTAAATTTGGTTTAAATCGGACTACTATATCATATAGCTGCCATAGGAACGATCGGTTCGAAATCAACATTTAACAAATTATGTAAAAAATCTGACGGCTTACACAGGGGCACTGCAAGGGTATCCAAACTTTGGGGCGCCAACGTTAGCTTGCGCTATATTTTTTTTATAAAATTTCTTAAAAAAGTAACGAGTATGCTCTCTTTATTATCAGAGTATAGTTTTATAGTTACCATTGCAACAATATCTTTAATATTTATTTATGTAACTTTAAAAAACTGCAGTGAAGCCCCGTATTGACAGAACGAACCTTAAACCTCTGTTAATACGAGCTGGAAAGCCAATAAAGTACGACGTGAACATAAGAGGAGAGCCGATACCAACTGTTCAATGGTATCAAAACGACAAAGAGCTCAAGCCTGAGGATCTGTCAAGCAATACAGAGATTAAAAATATTCCGCACAATACAAAACTGGCAATAATAGATGCTGTACGAAAGCATACTGGCATATATAAAATTCGGGCTGAGAATGAGCACGGTTTTGATGAAGCAACCGTTGAGGTAAATGTTTTAGGTCCCCCTGGAAAACCAAAGGGCCCCTTAACTGTGAACGATATTACCAAGGATAGCTGTAAGTTAAAATGGAAAAAGCCAGAAGACGACGGCGGTAAGCCCATAACGGCCTACCAAGTCGAGAAATTTGATAAAAAACAAGGACGATGGGTACCTGTCGGTCGAACCTCAGGCAATGATACCGAATTTGATGTCAAGGGCCTTCAGGAAGGTCATGAGTATCAGTTTCGGGTTAAGGCCATCAATGAGGAGGGTGAATCAGAACCTCTGGAAACCGATGGCAGCATAAAAGCTAGGAATCCATATGATGCTGCCAGTAAGCCAGGTACTCCCAAGATCGATGATTATAATGAACATATGGTTAAGCTAAAGTGGGATGCGCCAAAGGACGATGGCGGTGCGCCAATCACGGGTTATATTATTGAAAAGAAAGATAAGTTCTCGCCAATCTGGGATGAAGTTCTTACCACGAATGTAAGTATTTTTCTAACAGTACTATGGTCAAAAATATAATGTAAAGGCATCAGAAATAAAACAAGAAAATGAATAATATGTTTGCTACCTAAATATGTAGATACCTACACCAGAAGCAACGGTGGAAGGCCTCACCGAAGGAAACGAGTATCAATTTCGCGTTCGCGCTATTAACAAGGCCGGACCTAGTGAGCCAAGCGATGCGACTGATCCTCATTTAGCCAAGCCAAGAAATCGTAAGAAATCTTAGTCATATCAGAGATTAGTAACAACTTCCTATTTTATTTATTAAGACAAGCTTATGTTTTATGTTAAGCCAGGCCGTTTTATTTTAAGTGCTTTTAATGCTTTATTATTTATTGTATTTTGACGTACTAAAAATCTTTCATAAAGTTAACAAAAATCAAAATTTTATACTCACTTCTTATTTTTGATATCTAAATAACCATTGTTTTAGTCAAGCCATGTATAAATCGTGAAAAGATGAAGCCCATTAAGGTGCGAGCAGGTCAAACGGTTAAATTTGACGTTGATGCCAAGGGAGAGCCAGCACCTACTTTAAGTTGGTCATTCAAGGAAAAGGAAATTTCACCCAGTGCACAAGCTCGATTGGAGAATGAAGATTATAATACGAAACTTACATTATTAGACACATCGCGAAAGGACAGTGGAATATATAAATTACGAGCTGAGAATATAAATGGTGTTGATGAAGCTGAAGTGGAAGTCATAATATTGGATAAGCCATCAAAGCCAGAAGGTCCTCTAGAGGTATCCGACATTCACAAGGAGGGCTGTAAACTTAAATGGAATAAGCCAAAAGACAACGGAGGTGTTCCCATTACGGGTTATGTTGTTGAAAAAATGGATACAGCAACTGGTAAATGGGTGCCAGCTGGATCCGTTGACCCAGAGAAAACAGAGATCGATGTGAAGGGTCTAGATCCCAATCATCGTTATCAGTTTAGGGTCAAGGCTGTTAATGAGGAAGGAGAATCAGAACCACTTGAAACTGAATCAGCGATTACAGCTAAGAATCCATTTGATATATCTGCGCCACCTGGACTACCAGAGCTTGAGGATTGGGATGAACACCATGTTAAATTAAAATGGGAACCACCCATTCGTGATGGAGGCTCTCCAATTACAAGCTACATTATTGAAGTAATGGACAAAGATTCTGGAGAGTTTGTCAAAGCAGCTGAAACTGATGGTCCAATTTGCAAAGGCGTCGTCAAAAAACTGGAAGAAGGTCAACAATATAAGTTCCGCGTTCGAGCTGTAAACAAAGCTGGTCCTTCTGATCCATCTGAGCAAACTAATTGGCATACTGCTAAGCCCAGATTTCGTAAGTTGTTACTTAAATTATAAATACAATTTAATATTATTTTTTTCTTGTAATTTTAAAACAGTTAAGCCACATATAGACCGTTCTAATTTGAAGCCTGTAATTGTGAAAGCAGGTTTATCAATTAGCTTGGACATAAATGTCAAGGGTGAGCCAGCTCCAAAAGTCGAGTGGTTATTCGAAGGATTACCGATAGTCAACGACGAGGAGGGTATTAAAATCGATAACGTTGATTATAATACGAAATTCTTTGTGATGCGGGCCAAACGTCCACAGAGTGGCAAGTACACAATTAAGGCCACAAATGAAGTCGGTGAGGACGTAGCTGAATTGGACGTTACTGTATTAGGTAAGCCAGGTAAGCCAAAGGGTCCATTGGAGGTCAGTGATATAACGAAGCACAGCTGTAAACTAAAATGGAAGAAGCCGGATGATGATGGTGGTGCACCAATTGACTATTATGAAATTGAAAAACTTGATCCCCATACTGGCCAATGGCTGCCATGTGGCAAAAGTGCCGACCCGGAAGCCAAAGTAATTGGCTTGCACGAAGGTAAACCCTATAAATTCCGCGTCCGGGCTGTCAATAAAGAGGGTGAATCTGAGGACTTGGAAACCGATAAACCAATTATTGCTAAAAATCCATTTGATGAGCCTGATAAACCTGGTCGACCAGAGCCTACCAATTGGGATAAAGATTTCGTTGACTTGGCCTGGGATCCGCCAAAGAACGACGGAGGTGCTCCAATTCAGAAATACATTATTCAAATGCGGGACAAATCAGGAAGAGCCTGGGTAGATGCTGCCACTGTTCCTGGTGATAAGCCCAAAGGAACTGTTACGGGTGTTGAAGAGGGGCACGAATACGAGTTTCGTATAGTTGCTGTTAATAAAGCTGGCCCTAGTGAGCCCAGCGATGTTTCCAAATCGGTTGTGGCTAAACCTCGCTTCTTGAAGCCTCACATTGACCGAAAAAACTTACAAAAGAAGATCATGCGTAGTGGTCAAATGTTGCATATGGATGCAGCCGTTAAAGCGGAACCACCAGCTAACATCACCTGGACCTACAATGGAGCAGAGATTAAGACCAGCGATACGGTCAAGATTGAAAATGAAGAGTACAAAACAACGTTTATTATGCCAAAAGTCAGACGATGCGATAAAGGTATATACACCGTGACTGCGAAAAACGATTCGGGTACCGATACTGTGGAAATCGAGCTTGAAGTATTATGCAAGCCAAGCAAACCGAAAGGTCCTCTGGCCGTTTCCGATGTTTCTGCCGAGGGTGTTCATTTAAAATGGGAAAAACCGGAAGATGATGGTGGCGAGGCCATTGAACATTATGTCGTTGAACGTATGGATACAGAAACGGGTCGTTGGGTACCAGTTCTGACCACTAAAACACCAGAAGCTGATGTTACCGGCCTTACTGAAGGCAAGGAATATTTGTTCCGCGTCAAGGCTGTTAACAGTGAGGGAGAATCTGAACCCTTGACAACAGATACGCCTATAACTGCTAAAAATCCATACGATGCAGCGAATACACCTGGTAAACCTCAAATTACCGACTGGTCTGCCAATCATGCGGACCTCAAATGGCGTGAGCCTGAAGATGATGGTGGAGCACCAATCAAGGGATATATTATTGAGAAGAAAGATAATAGCGGTAAATGGCAAAAAATTTTGGAAACAAGCACTCCAGATTGCAAGGTTCGTGTAAACGATTTAATCGAAGGCACTAAATATCAGTTCCGCGTTAAGGCTGTTAACAAAGCAGGTCAAAGCAAACCGTCAGAGCCCTCTGACCAAATGATAGCTAAGGATCGATTTGCGCCGCCGAAAATCGATAGAACCAATATAAAGGATATCACTATTAAGGCTGGCCAGCATATTCGGTATGACATTAAGGTTTCCGGAGAACCGACTCCAACCAAGACCTGGTTCCATAACAAAGCACGCATCGAGAATGATGAATATAATATTGATATGGAAGCGCATCGCACAAAGCTGGCAATACCATTTTCAAAGAGATTGCATACCGGCAAATATACAATTAAGGCCGAAAACGAGTCAGGCCATGATGAGGCATCATTTGAAGTAACTGTACTGGATAAGCCGGCTTCGCCAGAAGGTCCACTACGTGTTTTAGATGTTCACAAGGAAGGATGCAAGCTGAAGTGGAATCCACCTCTTGATGATGGTGGATTGCCTATTGAACACTATGTTGTTGAAAAAATGGATGCTGAAACGGGTCGCTGGCTACCGTCTGGTCGCTTTAAAGAACCATTCGCAGAATTGAATAATCTTGAGCCCGGTCATGAGTATAAGTTTAGGGTGTTGGCCGTTAATACTGAAGGTGAATCGGAACCACTAACCGGCGAACAGTCCATAATTGCTAAGAATCCATTTGATGAGCCTGGAAAGCCTGGCACTCCTGAACCAGTTGATTGGGACAAGGATCGTGTTGATTTGGTATGGCGACCGCCTCTTAATGACGGCGGCTCTCCCATAACTGGTTATGTTATTGAAAAGCGTGAGAAAGGTACAGATAAATGGATCAAAGGTGCTGAAATAGGAGCACCGGCATTTGGTGAGGACTGTAAAGCTACTGTACCAAACCTTGACGAAAACTGTGAGTACGAGTTCCGAGTCAAGGCAATTAATGCAGCTGGCCCAGGTGAGCCATCGGACGCAAGCAGATCAGTCATCACAAAACCAAGAAAACGTAAGTTAACCTTAAATTACTTGTTTCTTGAAGCTCTTGGTCTTTTTGGATGGAGTTCGCCTTCAACGCTTTCCGCATTCTCTCTGAATATTGTTTGGCATTAAAATGCTTATTTTCTTGACATTCACTGTTGGTCAAAAGAGTTCCGTAGCATTTCGACTGCTACCTTTATAAGTTTAGCTAAAATTTTATCGAGCTTGGTTGCTGAATTATTTCCGACAAAGCAAAAATCGGAGAAGTAAGTTATCCGAATCTAAAAAGCTTAAGCAAAACATGAAATCAGGTAGATTTTAGCTTGAATTTCACTATAGTTAATGGTGATAGTGCTAGCTTCTTAAAAATAAAAAGATTTCTCTCCATGGTAAAATCAACAGTCATTTTTGTACACAGTATTATGGCACATATCTGGGTTTATTAGTTTTCGGAAGGCTTTACCACTGTTCATTGAAGTCATAGATGTGTCAAACCTCGATTTTCGTGAAAGCCATTCACTTGTATGCCGAAGGTCTCCTAAGCTTCGGGCTGCTTGCCGAGCGCAGCCGAGCGACCAACGAGAGCTTCCGAGATAATCGCGGAGACAGAAAGCATCTAGCCACAAGATAAGTTCAGTATCGAATCGACACTCAGCCCTAAGGGACGTCTGCGCAACTTTGATATTCACATTTGGGGGTGGGTTTCCATGAAAACTGACTACAGCAGGTTGCGTCGACCAGTAGTAAGGTTAATTTGAGAAATCTATGAATCACATAGATTTTGATGGCGCACAGTGGTTCGCTGTGACTTTTTAGACCCTGTACATTAAAAAAGTAAACAGGGTCTATAGGGGTTTGCGCAAAAAAAAATGTGCGTAACTCTTTTTTGATTTCCTAGATCTTAGAGACTGTAAGAGCTAGAGACAACAAACTTGGCATGTACATTCATCTATATCTTGCATTGATCATTGTGTCTCTAGCTCTTGAAAGCTTTGATACATTTGCACAAACGTGATAGACCCATTTGTACTTTTTTAAAGTACTGGGTCTTAAAATAATGGTTGTGTTTGCCAGGCTAACTTGCTCCCTGATAATTTTTGTGATACCTCCGCTGTATCTAGTGAACGTGACGAATACTATCATAATACATGAGCATGTATCATAAAAAAGTTAGCTACTTTGTTTGTGATTTCACCACATTAATCGAAAAAGGTCAAATATTTATCGATTATTTATTATTGTTTGTCATAGACAGAATCTAACAGAATAATGTTAAAAGCCTGTGAAGCGCCAAACTTCGATGGCCGCTTTGCGGTTTTTTGTTTTGGTTTCTTGTTTTGCTTTGTGTGTACTTACAGAACGTATGATGAAAAGTTGCCACACTTGATATTATGTTGTTGTTGTTACAACTCTGAATTTTGTCTATTTCAAAGTTGATTCGAAGCAATGCCCTCAGCCTGCGCTTACCCAACGCTGATCAGGTGTTATGTGCGAGTAAAATGAAATGATTTAATAATAAGTAAATGCGTGCAGTATTTAATTTAATTAATTTTTAACAATATTATTATTATTAAAAAAAATTACTATATTTTATTTTATATTTTATTTTATTTATTTTTTATTTGATTACCTATATTATGATATTATTTTGAAATAAAAATGTAGTTAAATAGTTACAAATTTATAAATAATAATAATTAATAATATATATCATACTGCTTTAATTAATGATATAGAAAAATTATAAATATTTTATTAACATCATAAAAAGGGTATCTGTAGTAGGGTGAGGTATCGGCAATGTCGAGTAGCAGGCAGAATCGTCGCGAGCTCATACACACAGATGAATTTTAAACCATCTGTGTGATTTTAAATATGTGTGTGTGGCATTTACGCAAAAAAAAGCGAGCGATATACTCGAGTGTTGATATTTAGCTTTGCCCTTTGGTTTGTTCGCCTTTTTTGCTTTGTGCTGTGATTCCTGGTCACACACAGATGAATGTGTATGAGCTCGCTACGATACTGCCTGCATCTCGACATTGCCGACACCTGACTCGACTACAGATACCCTTTTTATAATATATGTAAAATTTTTCTATAACATTATTTTAAGCAGTATGATATATATTTTTTATATATATATTTTATATATATATATATTTTATTATATGTATATCAATTTGTAAGTATGTATTCAAATAATTGTTTCTTTCAAGAATTTAGAGACTAATGCAATCGTTTATATGCAGCATTAGGAAATCAAATAATATATAAAATTTAATATAATATTATTTTATATAATAATAATATTGTTAAAAATTAATTAAATCAAATATTGAACGCACTTACTTAATATTATGTCATTTCACTTTACTCGCACATAACACCCGATCAGCATAGGGTAAGGGCAGGCTGAGGGCATTGCTGCGAATTAACTTTGAAACAGACAAATTCAGATTTGTAACAACAACAACATGATACGAGATGTAGCAACTGCGCATTTTTCGTTATACGCCAGAAGCTGCCACTGAGTGCACAGAGTACACACCAAGCAAAGCACAAATCAAAACAAAAACGCAAAGTATGCGTCTGATCTCTGTTAACTAACAGAATTTCATTAACTTGGAACTGTTAAATAATTAAAATTTAAATATATCTGATCGACAAAATATGCTTGCTAATTTTTTTATACCAAGGCTGCAAACCGGTTCGGTTCGGGTTTTTTTTTGGCTACCCGAACCGGACTCCGAACCGAGCCCTTCAAATTTTCTAGCAGTGAACCCGAACCCAAGCCGGAGCACTTTTATAAAATAAAGGTTCGGCTCGGAATTAAACATTTGTGGCGGTTGGCAACAACTTCTATACAAATTTAGTTTTTTCGAACTTAAGCGGTCTTTTTCTAAAGGCATACATTTCCTAGAGAAAGATGTTTTCACAGAATTAGTTAAATTTTCAAGAAACCCTAAAAAAAAGCCGTTCTCGTGGTAATCCAATTTCTTTTGACCATTTCTGTGCATAAATGTTTAGACCCAGTACTTTAAAAAAGTACAAATGGGTCTATTAAGTTTGTGCAAAAAAAATGTGCGTAACAGGCAGAAGGAGGCGTGGCAGACCCCATAAAGTATATATATTCTTGATCAGCGTCAACAGCCGAGTCGATACAGCCATGTCCGTCTGTCTGTCTGTCCCATTTTTGAACACCTAGATCTCAGAGACTATAAGAGCTAGAGACACCAAATTTGTCATGTAGGTTCATCTATATCTTGCATTGATCAAGTTTGTTTTAGATTTTTGCCACGCGCCCCTCCGCCCCTAGAAATTGAGAAACAAAACTTTTAAGACGAATTACAAAAAAGACTAGCGCCTTGATTATTGGAATATATAGTACTCATTATAGTCCAAGCCTGTCCTGAAAATTTCATTCCAATCGGTTGATAAACGCGGAAGTTATTCAACTAACAATGTTACAGGCACAAGGAAGAAGAAGAGACGCTAACGACCTCTATGTTTATCAAGTGGCGCCATCTATTGAATAGTACGCAACATTAAAGAACAATCTATAGTGAACGCTTTGCATATAAAAAGTACTGGGTCTCCTACTGTCGAGCTTCACTGTAGCTTACTGCATTTTTAATTTACACTTACAAATTTTAGAATTTGATATAAAAAGAGATTTTTTTAATATGCAACATGTAAAAAGGAAAGCAATAATAAAAGCAAGAAAAGTGTATAACATTGATCCAAGGTTCGAACCCGAACCTTGGGTTCAGGGGTTCCTTAAACCGGTCCGCGAACCGAACCTTAATGGTTCGAACCATCAAACCGAACCTCCCCAAAAATTTTGGAGGTTTGCAGCCTTTGTTTGTACAGATAACATATTTATACTTGTATATTTTATGTATAGTAAAAATATTTGACGAATATCATGTAACCAAAGCATTTCAAAACTTAAAGCTACCATAAAAGCAAATTCAACTTTAAGCACCTATTGACAAAAAGTCATCTGCATTCATATTAAAGATACAAAAATTGACTGATAATGGGTTTTTAAAATTTGGAAATATCCTGTTTGGGTCAGAAGATTTTATTTTTGTTCAGTAAAAAGTCACAACGAACCACTGTGCGCAGTAAAAGTCAATGTGTTTCTTCAAATGCAGAAAAATAAACCTGACTGATCAACACCACGCGCTGTCGTCATTTTTCTTAAAAACCCACCCCTACATACATGCGCATGTATGTCCTTCCGCAAAAAACATGAAAATCAAAGTTTTGCAGACGTCCCTGAGGGCTGAGTGTCGATTCGATACTGAACTCATTTTGTGGCTAGATTCTTTCTGTCTCCACGATTATCTCGGCAGCACTCGTTGCTCGCTCGGCTGCGCTCGGCAAGCAGCCCGAAGCTTAGGGGACCCACGGCATACAAGTCAATTGCAATCACGAAAATCGATGTTTGACATATCTATGTATTCAATGGTTAGTGGTTTTACCTTTGAAGTATACACATTTTCCCTTGAATTGAACGAGAGCAGCTGCAATTAAGTAACAAGCCAGATATTGAAAGTGCTGGCGAACAAATGTTCGAGCTAGACAGAGCGAGCTTTAGGCGCTAACACAATAGGCCTATTTTTGCAACTGCTTTGTTTTTGATTTGCTTTCGTCGAGCTTTTCACTGCTGTTGTCTGTAATGTGACAAAATCTTAGACTAATATTAAAATGTTTAAATAAAGGAATCTAAGTTTAAAAAATTATGAGCGAAAAAATACCAGAACACAAAAAAAAGCTTGGCAATTATTTTCGGTCTTAAAGGAGTTTAACATTTCAGCACAAACTTTTTTTTATATTTTATCAATATTCTGAAACCAACTTGGTCTGGTCTACACACCACGTTTGGTGTTTATAGCTCATATTGTCTCTGAGACAGACGGGCATGACTAAAAATTATATATACATAACTTTTGGGGTCTGCCACGCCTCCTTTCTGTGTCGCATATTTTTGTATGGTAAACTTAGTGATGTAAATTCTGAACTTCGATTTAAGAATCGGATTCTTAAAATCGCCTATGCAAATAGCGATTCATCGAAACAGCGGATATTTCGACATCGATTGATCGGGTTTTTATATGCATATAAATACACAGAAAAGTACTTGAACACTTTAACACATTTTAACTCAGCTCGCAATCAGTAACATAATCTTATTATGTTATTTATGTACATATACGTTAGTAATATTATAGCTCACACTTACTATAGCATATTTGTTAAATTTAACTTTTCTATGAGTGAAATTTTTACACCGAGTGTGTATTTTGTCGCGTTTGCTAAGGATGTTCAGAGTGGACGATTTTTCATGAAAATTGATTTATTTAAAACAATTAATCGGCAAAAAATAGATCGAGTTAAAAACCTCAAAACCTTTCGATGTTTTTTTACATCACTAGGTAAACTCAATAAACCCTTTGTTTTTTTTTAAAGTACAGGGTCTACAAAAAATAATAATTGTTACGTACTCATTTTGCATTGCTATATTTCAACAGTTGCACCCAAAATCGATCGCCGTAATATACGAACGTATAATGTCAAGTCCGGTGAACCTATATTTTTGGATATTAACGTGAGCGGTGAACCAGCTCCCGAAATTAGCTGGACACAAAATAGCAAATCTATTTATCCCTCATCTGTAAACCACATTGAAAACGTGCCCTACAACACCAAATACATTAATAACAACCCTGAACGGAAGGACACTGGATTGTACAAAATTGTTGCTCACAATCTTTATGGCCAAGATCAAGTTGAGTTCCAAATTAATATAATTAGTAAGTACTATACGATTATTCTGAATCAGTATTTATGCTAAAGATGTTTAATAACAGCCAAGCCCAGCAAACCCGAAGGGCCTCTGGAAGTATCCGATGTACACAAGGATGGCTGCAAACTGAAGTGGAAAAAACCAAGGGATGACGGCGGTGAACCAATTGATTGTTACTTGGTTGAAAAGTTCGATCCTGATAATGGAATTTGGATACCTGTTGGTAAGAGCGATATACCAGAAATGACAGTTGATGGCCTTATACCTGGTCATGAGTACAAATTCCGTGTGAAGGCTGTAAACAAAGAGGGAGAATCTGAACCACTGGAGACGTTGGGTTCAATCGTTGCTAAAGATCCGTTCAGTAAGTAAAATAATATATTTCTCTTTTCAATTAATAAAGTTGTTGAGTTCATTTATAAATGAACTAGGAGGTTTCACCCCCTGCTCGATTCGGTCCCCATGCTCGCTACGCTACGTGTAGAATGTAGAGTGGAAAGGAAAAATACTTCTTATAACTAAAGTCGGGTGGTGGTGATTAAAACGATCAGGAGCCTGTCGCTGTGACCTGATAGAATAGGACTTTATAAATTTGTTCTACGGTGCTTCATTGGCTTCCACGCAGACTGTCGTTATTAGTGATTTTAGTGATTTTCGCAAATTAGCATGGATTTGGCAGTAAAATTTCTAGATTTTGAGGGGCAAAAATCAGATTTTCGGCACGTAGTGGCGTCATGATTTTGAACACTTTTAATTTATGACCGGCATTAAAATTAACAACAGGATAGTAAATGAGAAGCGCGAGTCGAGTTAATTTACGCCCCTAAAAAAATACAACAACAACACAGTGTGTGTGTCTCTACTCGATTTGCAGACCGAGCCGACATCGGTTAGTAAACTGAGTGTAGGTAATGATTTTTAAAATCATTATAATGTAATTATTATACGACTCAATAACTTTTTTCAGTGCAGAATTCTTTAATTTTTTGCTCGCACATTTGGGTAGACCCTACCCAAATGACTCTCGCCTGGATGTTTTTGTTGATGTTATATTTTTTATTGTATTGCTCCCGAGTAAAGAGTAAAGCTACAGAAAAATGAGAGTTCATAAAGTCAAAAAAAATTTATTGGTTAATAA
The DNA here is from genome assembly GCA_035044365.1 of Drosophila neotestacea. NCBI lineage: Eukaryota > Metazoa > Arthropoda > Insecta > Diptera > Drosophilidae > Drosophila > Drosophila neotestacea. The sequence continues at coordinate 39,698 of JAWNMD010000224.1, forward strand.
ATTAAAACATTACCGATTACATCAAAAGCTGTGTTAAGATGTTCTTTATCAGGATCTCAATAGACATTTTTTTATTTATTTATTTATATACTCAATTAATTTACTAATAAATGTGCATTTATTCTTAGCTGCACCATCAAAACCAGGTGCACCAGAACCTACAGATTGGACAGCAAACAAAGTGGAACTTGCATGGCCAGAACCTGCAAGCGACGGTGGTTCTCCAATAACGGGTTACATTATTGAAGTAAAGGATAAATACAGTCCCCTTTGGGAAAAAGCACTTGAGACTGACTCTTCTATGCCTGTAGCTACCGTAAATGGACTTATTGAGGGAAATGAATATCAGTTCCGTATAATTGCCCTAAATAAGGGCGGCCAATCAGAGCCCTCGGACGCGTGCAAAACATTCATAGCAAAGCCTCGCTATCTGGCTCCAAAGATAGACAGAAGAAACCTTAGGGATATAACCATATCAGCTGGAACGGCTCTTAAGTTGGATGCTATTATTACTGGCGAGCCTGCGCCAAAAGTTGAATGGAAATTCTCAAACTATCCATTGCAATCTGGAAAGAATATATCCATCGAAACACCAAACTATTATACAAAATTAGTTATTCGTCCAACGCAGCGTGCTGACTCTGGAGAATACTTAGTCACAGCAACAAACAGCTCTGGAAAAGACAGTGTCATGATTAACGTTAATATAACGGATAAGCCCACACCGCCGAATGGACCTCTACAGATATCTGATGTACATAAGGAAGGGTGCCATCTGAAATGGAAGCGTCCCAGCGATGACGGTGGTACACCAATTGAATACTTTCAGATCGATAAGTTAGATCCCGAAACTGGTAACTGGATGCCTTGTGCTCGTTCATCAGAGCCTCAAGCTGATATTACAGGTCTCACACCCGGTAATGAATATAAATTCCGAGTATCAGCTGTGAATTCGGAGGGTGAATCCGCTCCATTAGTTGGGGAGGAATCAATTATTGCCAAAAATCCATTCGATGAACCAGGCAAACCAGAGAATCTCAGAGCAACAGATTGGGATAAAGATCATATTGATTTAGCTTGGACTCCGCCACTTAATGATGGTGGATCTCCAATAAGTGGTTATCTTGTTGAAAAGAAAGATAAGTATGGGCAGTGGGAAAAGGCACTGGACATACCAGCTGATCAATGTAAGGCAACTGTACCTGATTTAACAGAAGGCCAAGCCTATGAATTCCGGGTTAGCGCTATTAATGCTGCTGGTCCAGGCGAGCCATCAGATTCGACACCTCCAATTACAGCAAAATCACGCAATAAACCGCCAGTAATTGATCGTTCCAATTTAATAGAAATTCGTATCAAGGCCGGGCAAGCTTTTGTATTTGATTGCAAAGTCTCTGGAGAGCCAGCACCAAAAACTAAATGGCTTCTTAAAAAGAAAGAGATATATACGAAAGATAACGTTAAAGTTACAAATGTTGACTATAATACTAAATTAAAAGTAACAAATTCAACCCGATCCGATTCTGGCCTTTATACGGTACATGCTGAAAATGCTAATGGTGAGGATAGTGCTGATGTTAAGGTAATTATTATTGATAGGCCATCACCTCCAAATGGACCGCTAAAGGTTGAGGATGTTTATGCCAACGGATGTACGCTTAAATGGAGTCCACCTGATGATGACGGTGGTCAGCCCATTGATAGTTACGTTGTTGAGAAACTGGATGAAGCAACTGGGCGTTGGGTACCAGCGGGTGAAACAGACGGACCTACCACAAGTCTTCAGGTCAAGGGCTTAACACCAGGACACAAATATAAGTTCAGAGTTCGTGCCAAAAATCGTCAAGGAACGTCAGATCCTCTGACAACACCACATGCGACTGAAGCTAAAAATCCTTACGACGAACCCACCAAACCAGGCACTCCATCAATCAAAGACTTTGATAAAGATTTCGTTGACTTGGAATGGACCAGGCCAGAAAGTGATGGTGGATCGCCAATTAGCGGCTACATTATTGAGAAGCGTGATAAATATTCACCAGATTGGGATAAGTGCGCTGAAATTGAAGGTGATGTAACCAGAGGTCATGTACCAGATTTAATTGAAGGCGTTAAATATGAATTCCGTGTAAGGGCTGTTAATAAGGCTGGCCCCGGTATTCCTAGCGATCCAACTGAGCCTCATGTTGCACGAACCAAGAATTTACCACCTAAGATTGATAGAAATTTCATGTCAGACATTAAGGTACGGGCTGGTAATGTCGTTGAATTTGATGTACCAGTTATTGGTGAGCCAATTCCATCTAAGGAGTGGACTCATGAAGATAATATGGTCATAAACACAGATCGTGTTAAAATTTCCAATTATGATGATCGTACTAAATTGCGTATACTTGATGCAAAGCGGGCTGATACAGGATTATACACACTGCTTGCCCGCAATATTAATGGAATTGATAAACATACAGTGAAAGTTACTATACTAGATGTTCCCACTGTACCGGAAGGTCCTCTTCGCAGTGACGAGGTAACTAAAAGCTCAATAACCTTACGTTGGCGACCACCTAAAGACGATGGAGGATCCGAAATAACCCATTATATTGTTGAGAAAATGGATAATGAAAACATGCGCTGGGTGCCAGTCGGCGAATGTGCCGGTACTGAAATTCGTGCCGACAGTCTTATTGAGAATCATGATTATAACTTTAGAGTAAGGGCTGTAAATAAACTGGGTCAATCACAACCCTTGACAACCACACAAGCAATTACAGCTAAAGATCCATACACGCATCCAGATAAACCAGGTCAACCACAAGCGGTTGATTGGGGTAAAAACTATGTCAATTTGGAATGGGCTGCACCAAAACGTGATGGAGGAGCACCAATCACCTCATATATTATTGAAAAGAGGCCAAAGTTCGGACAATGGGAAAACGCTGCTGTTGTACCCGGTGACGAATTGAAAGTCCATATACCAGACCTCACCGATGGTGGGGAGTATGAATTCCGAGTTGTTGCTGTGAATCGGGGTGGTCTGAGCGATCCATCTGACCCCTCGACAACGATTATCTGCAAGCCCCGTTTCCTGGCTCCATACTTCGATAAGTCACTGTTGAATGATATAACCGTACATGCTGGAAAAAGATTGGGATGGACGCTTCCTATTGAGGCATCGCCGAAACCTGACATCAAATGGCTTTACAATGGCAAGGAAATTCTGTCAAATTTCCGCAACGAATCGAATCTATTCCAAAATGAACTAACATTTGAAATACCCTCAGCTATAAGGACGGACGAGGGTCGCTACACTTTAATACTGAAGAACGAGCATGGATCATTTGATGCATCAGCTCACGCTACCGTTCTAGATCGACCATCAGTTCCAAAGGGACCACTGGATATAACGAAGGTAACAAGGGATGGTTGTCACTTGGCGTGGCATGTACCAGACGATGATGGCGGTTCACCTATATTGCATTATATTATTGAAAAGATGGACTTATCTCGTGGTACTTGGTCAGATGCTGGTATGAGTACACATCCAGTTCATGATGTGATACGACTTGTCCATAATAAGGAATATCTATTCCGTGTCAAAGCTGTTAACGCAATTGGTGAATCCGAACCATTGGAGGCGGCTAAGAGTATAATAGCCAAAAACGAGTTTGACGAACCTGATGCTCCAGGTAAGCCAACAATCACTGATTGGGATCGCGATCACGTCGATCTTCAATGGACTGTACCCAAGTCAGATGGCGGCGCACCTCTTATTGAATATATAATACAAAAGAAGCAAAAGGGCAGTCCATATTGGATTAATGTGGTGCATGTACCTCCAAATACAACAGCGGCAACTGTACCAGAACTTGTCGAGGGACAAGAATATGAGTTCAGAATAATCGCTGTAAATCAAGCTGGACAGTCTGAGCCTTCTGAGCCATCCGATATGATTATGGCCAAGCCACGTTATTTGGCACCAAAAATAATAACACCATTGCAAGAGATTCGCATTAAAGCTGGACTTATATTCCATGTCGATATCGATTTCATTGGAGAGCCAACGCCCGAGACAATTTGGACTCACAAGAACAATACATTAAAGTCGAACGATCGATCAACCGTAACCTCAATTGGATACCATACGGTTGTACATACTGTTAATTGTCAACGCTCTGACTCTGGAATTTATCACTTGTTATTGCGTAATGATTCTGGAATTGATGAAGGCAGCTTTGAATTAATTGTTCTCGATCGACCCGGCCCGCCAGAAGGTCCTTTGGAGTATGAGGAGATCACAGCTAATTCTGTAACTGTGTCATGGAAGCCACCGAAGGATAATGGAGGATCTGAAATATCGGCCTATGTTATTGAAAAGCGAGATTTAACCCATGGAGGTGGCTGGGTGCCAGCTGTTACCTATGTAAATGCAAAATATAACCACGCGGTTGTCCCGAGACTTCTTGAGGGCACTAAATACGAGTTTAGAGTTATGGCTGAGAATCTGCAGGGTCGCTCCGAACCATTAACTTCGGAACAACCAGTGGTTGCCAAAAATCAGTACACCGTACCTGGTGCACCCGGTAAGCCAGAGCTGTCAGACAGCGATAAGGACCATATTACCATTAAATGGAAGCAGCCCATTAGCAACGGTGGATCACCTATACTTGGCTACGATATTGAACGACGTGATATTAATACAGGTCGATGGATTAAGGTTAATGGCGAGCCTGTTCCGACCACCGAATATATTGATGATAGGGTATCGCCAAATCATCAATATCAGTACAGAATATCCGCAGTAAATGCAGCAGGAAATGGCAAACCTTCGGAGACATCATCAACAGTTATTGCTCGTCCAATGCGAGAGAAGCCAAGACTTTATCTGGATGGATTAGTAGGAAGATGTGTTAAGGTTCGTGCTGGGGAGCCAGTTAATGTTAATATACCAATATCAGGTGCACCAACTCCAACAATTGAATGGAAGCGTGGTGACAACAAACTGCAAGAAACTAAGAAAATCTCCTATGACACAAATTCAGAGCGAACTATCTTCCGCATTGACGATTCTACGAGAGAAGACTCTGGATTTTATACAGTTAGTGCTACGAATGAATTTGGTAAAGATTCAGCTGATATACAGATAATTGTTGTGGATAAACCATCACCACCAGAAGGACCATTAACCTACACTGAGACGGCTCCCGACCACATTTCATTGCAATGGCATCGACCGAAAGATGATGGAGGGAGCGATATTTCTGGTTATATTATTGAATTCAGTGAGTTTGGTGTGGACGATTGGAAACCCGTACCAGGGTATTGCCCCAAAACAAATTATACTGTTAAGGGCCTTACCGAAGGCAAGAAATATGTTTTCCGTGTAAGAGCTGAAAATATCCATGGTGTTTCTGATGCATTGGAAGGCAAACCTGTTGTGGCAAAATCACCATTTGATCCCCCAGGCGCACCCACTCAGCCACAAGTCGTTACCTATACACCAACTTCAGCATCTTTGGAATGGCATCCGCCTGATTATTGCGGTGGCAAGCCCATTTCGGGATATATAGTCGAGAGAAGGGAACGCGGTGGTGAATGGATTAAATGCAATAATTATCCTACACCAAATACAAGTTATACAGTACCCGATCTTCGTGAAGGAGGTCGTTATGAATTCCGTATAATAGCCGTTAATGAAGCTGGACCTGGTAAACCATCGAAGCCATCGGATCCCGTTACAGCCGAGCTACAACGCTATCGTCCTGACCCACCGGAACCACCAAAGCCCGATCGTATTACAAAGGATAGTGTGACCCTATCATGGCGCCCACCGCGCAACGATGGTAAATCCAAAATCAAGGGTTATTATGTCGAAGTTCGTCCAAAGAACTCCAAGGACTGGCGTCCTGTTAATGATATACCAATAAATTCAACTGTCTTTACGGTACCAAAGTTGATAGAAGGTGAAGAATATTCATTCCGAATTATTGCTGAAAATGATGTCGGATGCTCCGATCCATCGAAGCCATCTCAGCCCATAACCATTGAAGAGCAACCAAATAAACCATGCATGGATTTAGGTGGTGTCCGCGATATAATTTGTCGTGCAGGTGATGATTTCAGTATTCATGTACCATATGTTGCTTTCCCAAAACCAACCGCCCTTTGGTACTCCAATGACACACTCCTGGATGATGATAATCAACGTGTGCACCAGCACTTAACTGACGAAGCTGCCTCGTTTGTTGTCAAGAACTCAAAGCGATCGGACAGTGGTCAATATCGCTTGCAGCTGAAAAATTTATCAGGCTTTGATACCGCTACCATAAACGTTAAGGTTTTGGATAAACCAGGACCACCAAATAATTTACGCGCTGATGAATTTGCTGGTGATTCGTTAACTTTGTATTGGAACCCGCCCCGAGATGATGGTGGATCGCCAGTACAAAATTATATTATTGAGAAAAAAGACGCACGATCTTCAACGTGGACCAAAGTCAGCAGTTACTGCACTGTTCCATTTGTTCGTGTTCGAAACTTAACAATTAACAAAGAATACGAATTCCGTGTAATCGCCGAAAATAAATATGGCCAATCGGATCCAGTATGTACAACAGAGCCCATACGCGCCAGACATCCATTTGATGTCCCGAATGCCCCAGGCATACCGCGAGGAATCGATTCAACAGAGGAAAGCATATCGATTGCCTGGACTAAGCCCAAACATGATGGTGGTTCCCCCATTACTGGATACATAATCGAGAAGCGATTATTGAGCGAAGAGAAATGGACCAAAGCCATACACACGCTTTGCCCAGATCTAACATGCAAGGTACCAAATCTAATTGAGAACGCTGAGTATGAGTTTCGAGTTGCTGCTGTAAATGCTGCGGGTCAATCGCCTTACAGTGCTTCGAGCGATCTTATCTATTGCCGTCGACCACCGCATATACCAAAGATAACTTCAGATTTATCGATCCGTGACATGACTGTTATTGCCGGAGAAGAATTCCATATAACCGTGCCCTTCCACGCAAATCCACGCCCCACAGCATCCTGGAATATTAACGGAATTGAAATCGCACAAGATGAACGCATCCGATTTGAAACTGATGAATACAGTTCAGTTTATACAAACAAGTGCGCTAAGCGTTCGGAAACTGGATCATACTCGATCACATTAACCAATGTCAAGGGTTCTGATACTGCATCCTGCCATGTGACTGTTGTAGATAGACCCAGTGCACCACAGGGTCCATTAAATGCCTATGATATCACTCCGGACACTTGTACACTGGCCTGGAAAACGCCCCTTGACGATGGCGGCTCACCGATCACAAACTATGTTGTTGAGAAATTGGACAACAGCGGCACGTGGGTGAAGGTCAGTAGTTTTGTGCGAAATACTCATTATGATGTGATGGGTCTGGAACCAAATAACAAGTACCACTTCCGCGTTCGAGCTGAGAATCAATACGGTTTATCAGACCCACTAGATTTAAGTGACCCCGTTACAGCCAAACATCAATTCACAGCACCTGATGAGCCTGGCCAGCCAAAGGTAATTGATTGGGACTCTGGTAATGTTACATTGACATGGAGCCGCCCTGTCAGCGATGGAGGCTCTCGTATTCAAGGCTATCAAATTGAATACAGAGACATTGTTAATGATTCATCGTGGAATACATATGAGTATCTAATCAAGGATACCAAATATCAACTATATAACCTAACCAATGGTAGTGAATATGAGTTCCGCATTAAGGCGAAGAACGCAGCCGGGTTTAGCAAGCCATCGCCACCATCGCTAAGATTTAAGCTAAAGGGTAAATTCAATGTTCCCTCCCCACCAGGTACACCGCAAGTAACAAAAGTTGGCAAAAATTATGTCGATTTGAAATGGGAGAAACCAGTCAGTGATGGAGGGTCTCGTATTACTGGTTATATTATTGAAAGGCGCGATATTGGCGGTGCCGTGTGGGTTAAATGTAATGATTACAATGTTCTCGATACCGAATTTACAGTTATCAATCTTATTGAAATGGGTGATTATGAGTTCCGTATATTTGCTATAAATGCCGCTGGCCGTTCAGAGCCTAGCCTATGTACCATGCCCATTAAGATTTGTGAAGTTTTGGGTGGCGAGAAACCAGATTGGATAACAAGATTACAGAACAGGATGGCACCATGTGGTAAAGATTTCACACTACAATGTTCTGCATCTGGTAAACCAAGTCCCACAGCCAGATGGCTAAGAAACGGTAGGGAAATCCAAATGGGAGGAGGACGTTTCACTTGTGATAGTAAGGATGGTGTCTTCAGACTTCACATATCAAATGTACAATCTGGTGATGATGGCGATTACACCTGTGAAGCCATCAACTCACTGGGATTTGTGCATACATCGGGATATCTTAAGGTTGGCTCTCCACCAATCATTATCAGATGCCCAACCGAGCTCTATCTACCCGAAGGTGATAATACTAAAATCAAAGTCTACTATTCGGGCGATCAGCCGCTTTCTGTAAAAATCACAAAAAATAACGAGCATGTTACCGATGGTCTGGACGAATCACATTTCAGATTAAACGTCTTCGATGATTATGTTGCAATATTTATTCGTGATATCGTTAAAAATGATGCTGGCAATTATCAAATTGAATTTAGCAATGATTCTGGTTCGGCAATCGGTCAATTTATTGTCTATATTACTGGACTACCATCCACGCCCAACGGACCAATGGGTATTTCCCATATCAATAAGCATTCGTGTACATTAACCTGGCGTCCACCGACTTATGATGGTGGATTAAAGATAACACATTATGTGGTTGAACGTAAAGATATATCTTCTCCACACTGGATAACAGTATCTAGCTCTTGTAAAGACACATCATTTAATGTTCAGGGTCTAATTGAGAACCAAGAGTACATATTCCGTGTAATGGCTGTCAATGAGAATGGAATGGGTCCGGCATTGGAAGGCTTAAATCCGATCCGTGCCAAGGCACCTGTTGATCCACCTTCACAACCAGGCATTCCACAAATCACTGAAATTGGCGGTGACTTTGTTCATTTGGAATGGACGAAACCCGAATCTGATGGAGGTGCTCATATTCAAGGGTACTGGGTGGACAAGCGTGAAATTGGAAGCGATACCTGGCAGAGGGTTAATCCAATCATCTGCCTTCCAAATCAAGCCAATTGTCACAATCTCATTGAAAGCCGTCAATATGAGTTCCGGATATTTGCCCAAAATATTGCTGGCTTATCAAAGGAATCGACTGCGTCTCAGCCAGTTAAAATTATCGACCCGAAGGCGGCTACGGCTCCAATAATTGTAAAGCCAATGCGTGATGCCAATTGCATTCAAAATCATAATGCACAATTTACATGCACAATAACAGGCGTACCCCGACCAGCAATAACCTGGTATAAGGGAGCTCGCGAAATCACAAGTGGAGCGCGCTATCATATCTATTCAGAAGGTGATAATCATTTTCTGAACATCAATGATGTATTTGGTGAGGACGCAGATGAATATGTTTGCCGCGCTGTTAACAAAGCGGGTGCCAAGTCTACACGTGCTGCTCTTGCAATTATGAGTGAGTACCTCCATAGTTAATTTAACTAGATAGAATAGAATAAATAGATTAACTATTTATATTATAAAGAAAAGATTACTTAACTCATTCAAAAATTTTGACAGTCACCAATTTCACCATTTTGCTTTTTACCACATATTGCTCTTTTCTATAAGTACAAGATCTTCTACTGTCGAGCTTGCTCCACTGTAACTAACTGCATTTTTTGAGATTTGAGACTCTTCTAGTGACATGGAGTAATTGTCTGCGAATATCTTCCGTATTTATTAACCGATTGAGATAAAATTTTGACAGTGGTGAAACATCACCCTAAGTATCATTCATGCCAAATCTCAAATCTCCAGCTTGATAACTGGAGAGCATTTTTTTTTTGCTCATCAAAATATTTGAAATTTCCGATCGATCCGGAACTTTCTAGTCATCATACGTGCCAAATCTCAAGTCTGTAGCTGTAATACTGCTTTTAATAAGGGATTCAAATCGTAACCGAAACCGTAACCGTTATCCGATATTAACCGATTGAAATTTGAAACCGTAACTACAACCGTAACTGAAAAAAAACTGAATGAAAACTGATAAACCGATATTCTTCAAATCAAAATAACCATTTAGAAACCAATTTAATAATAACGGTTTGTTTCGGTTTTTTCAGCGACTAAAATTCAATAAATTTTTTTATTTTTAATAGATTTTAAATATTTACTTCAGACTAATTTAAAATGAGTACCATGCGTATTATCATTTTTTCTAAGTGATCATTGAGTTTACTTTAAATTAAGAAAAAAAAAAACTATTAATATTTATTACATTGTTTTGGATTTTTGGGCTTCGTTTGGAAAACGAAATTTAGGAGAAACGGCTAACGTTTACGAAACCGATATAACAAAATTTTACGAAATCTTTAACCGAAAACCAAAACCCGACTATAACCGTAACCGTAACTGAAACCTTTATTCGTTTCAGTTTGAATCCCTGCTTTTAATATATCGTGTTTATCGATTTGTGCGAGAAGGGGGCGTGGCATACAAAATTTTGGAATAAACTTGATCTGCTTGCAAATAAAAGGAGTCTTCATACCAAATTTAGTGTTCCTAGGTCTTACCATCTCTGAGATCTTGTGTTCACACGGACAGACAGACGGTCAGACGAACATGACTATATTGACTCAGCTCGTCGCTTTGATCAAGAATATACATACTTTATGGAGTCTGTCACGCCTCCTACTGTTTATTAAATACTCTTTTTTTAACAATCTGAATATACCCCACAGTAGACATGGGCACGGGCCTCATTTTTCAGGTCAAGACGGAGCCGACCCGCAAATTCCCATTGGAAAAAAGGCCCGAGCCCACCCGATATTTTTTTGTAATGTCCGCCCGGCCAGGCCCGGTCTAGCCAGAAAAATGTTCAAAAAGAGTTTAAGTTTGTAGTTATTTAAAATTTTTATTTAATATAAAATCTTGCCTAAATTTATTTGTGTCCATTATCGTCTGAGCTTGTTCAGGAATTAAATAAAAAAAATTCACTGCAATATCGGAATTTTTGTGTAGTGGAAATAAAAGGAACTTTGTTGTGTTTCGAGCCCAAACCGGGACGGCCCGTGCCTTTTTCTACCCCACAGGGTATAATAACAATTATTTGATAAGGATTGATTTTAATTTTTACGCTCAAAAATAAAATTAACTTTATTTAATGATAATGATTACATTCTGATTTCAAAAAATGCAGTAAGCTACAGTGGAGCAAGCTCGACAGTAGGAGACCCTGTACTTTTTGAGTCCAAAGCGTTCACTATAGATTGTTCTTCAATATATACTTTATGGGGTCTGCCTCCTTCTGCCTGTTACGCATAAAATATTAAGAGTTAATCATTATCATTAAAAAAATAAATAAATTAATTAATTTAATGTGAGACAAAAAGAATTAAAATGAAATAAAGAAAATCTTTTAAAATTTAAAGTTTTATAATCATTTATAATCAGTTTTATAAAATGCAAGGATTTTTTTGAAAGGATCACTATGGTGCATTGCTGTTTCTTGTAAGATGCAATAATATTTGGTACTCAAAAAAAATTTATAATAATTGTAATTGCATAATTTTCAAAACGAATAAATCGCATAAAACATATTTTATGCATGCTTTAAAGAAAAAATATATTTAAAAATTAATAATGACAATTTAAAAGGTCGCCCAAAGCCTACATTCAAAATTTATTTTCATATCCAGGAGCTAATATATGTTTTTGATTTAATTTTACAGCTGCTCCAAAACTGAATGTTCCTCCAAGATTTAGAGACACTGCCTATTTTGATAAGGGTCAAAATGTTGTGATTAAAATACCGTTCACTGGCTTCCCAAAACCACGTATACACTGGGTTAGAGAGGGAGAAAATATTGAATCTGGTGGACACTATAATGTAGAAGTAAAGGAACGTCACGCTGTGTTGACCATTCGTGATGGCTCCCGCTTAGATTCTGGACCATATCGAATTACAGCAGAGAACGAACTTGGCTCCGATACGGCAATAATTCAGGTTCAAATAAGTGACCGGCCAGATCCACCACGATTCCCATTAGTTGAAAGCGTTGGCTCAGACTCACTGTCTCTCAGCTGGAAAGCACCTGTTTGGCATGGCGGTAGCGATATAACAAATTACTTAGTTGAGCGCCGTGAGCATCCTTTGTCTTCATGGATACGTGTTGGAAACACACGGTTTACCTCAATAGCTGTTACTGGCTTAAAACCTGGCAAGGAGTATGATTTCCGTATATTTGCCGATAATGTTTACGGTCGATCAGACTCATCAGAAATCAGCACGTTGGTCAAAACTAAAGAATCAATAAAGAAGAAACTAACCGAACGCAATTGGGAATTAGATGAGAACGGCAAGAGGATACGTGGCAAAGCTGATGGTCCAATTAAAGATTACGATTCATATGTATTTGATATATATTCCAAATTTGTCCCACAGCCCGTGGAAATATCACAACAAAGTGTTTACGATAAATACGATATACTTGAAGAAATCGGAACTGGCGCATTTGGAGTTGTACATCGATGCCGTGAGCGTAACACTGGAAATATTTTCGCAGCCAAATTTATACCCGTTTCGCATACTGTTGAAAAAGATCTGATTCGTCGGGAGATTGATATCATGAATCAATTACATCATCAGAAACTAATCAACTTACACGATGCTTTCGAAGATGATGATGAAATGGTCCTAATTCTTGAATTGTAAGTATAGTCTTTTCTTTAAACAAATAATTAAGAGTTTAGACTTAGACCTACACTGTTACCAGATCTAAAATAGCCATTACTCATTTAAATAGGCACAGAAATAAAAGTATTTATTTAACACCTTCACTAATGCATGTTACTCTGCAAGCAAGGCGGCATGCCCAGTTAACAAACCTAAAGGAAAGAAAAAACACCTTGGTGGTCATCTGACCTTAACGCTATTCGCATAAACTGTATAGCTCGGAGCAATCGTGCTATGAATATAAAACTAGTCTCATAGCCTACAAAAAAGCTACAAGGCGAGCAAAGAGAGCCTCATGGCGCACTTTCTGCTCGGAAATTAAATCTTCATCCAAAGCCGCAAGGTTGAGAAAAATGCTCTCTAAGTCCAACCCCACAGTATGGTACACTAAAAAGGAAGATCAGTCAGTCCTAGGCAACCTCGATCTAGAAGTCGCATTTCAATAGTAGTCTTCATTCCAAAAGCCGGAAAGGCATCACCTCACCTAAAAATTTTAGATCAATAACACAGTGTTACAGCAAAAAATACCCTGCGAAATGATCGTGATTTTCTGGTAGGGCTTATCGAGAATAGCATAACTGCAGACTTGTAATTTGGGGGACACCCTCAAAAGTCCGATATATTGGTCATTTACTATTCGATTTTTAAAATTAAACCTGGGTTATAATCAGAACTAAACAGTCTTTTTAAAACATTCCATAAGTAGTATGGTGTTTATAGAAAATAGTGCATAGAACCATTGTCAAAGTTGAAAAATGTTGATAAAGTGGAAGGCAAATGGGTTTGGGAAGCAATTACGCATAGATGTCTCAAGTTTGGTCAAACAATATATACACAAATCGAAAGGTACATTCTTCTTCTATTTAAATCGGCTACGATATTCAAAATTGATGCAAAATTCACTAAGTTACAAGCTGTTAAGTACCCATTCATAGCAAAACTCGGTTTTTTAGCGGTAAATTCAGATTTTGGGGGTCCCCAAAACTTGTAACAAACACGTGACGGATGCAGCAGACTGGAGGCGTACTCTGCCTACGGGTTCGACTTGAGCTCAGGGAAAATGGGGTGGGCCTTTTGCCACCTAGTATGCCGCCATGCCACATAACTTAAATTTGTAGACAGAGTTGAACTAGGAATGGAAATCAACCGATAAAAATAGTGAGAACGGACTAACTTTATATCTTTTGGCGAAGAACGGGGATGTTAAGGTTTTTCTTCTTTACCCTCCCAACCTGTAAAGACTTCTAGAAAGTAGGCCTTTACCCATATAACAATGCAACAAGGTTTATTCCAGGTGCCTATTTTACGATTTAATTTACTTCATGTTGAAATCGATATAATTGGAATTCATACTTGTTAACCACAAATCGTTTAACATTATGTTAACGAGAAAGAAGCTGTCTTTACAAATCTTACTAAAACTTAAGAGAATATCTTACTTCATATCGTTTGAGCGAGAAAAGATTATCTTACAAAACTGTCATTAATTTACTTAATATTTTCATTTAACATTCGAGCAAAAAAGAAGAAATTGTTTTAAACAAAAATGAACATCAAGTTATGATTAACGCTGCAGGTTAAGCCTGGTAACGCGAAATAGGTTAGGGCAGAGGGCTTGAAAGCATCAACAGCTGACCTACGGACAAAGTGGTAGCGGGTACAGTCACCCAGTCGTCGGACACTTGTTGGCCACGGAGTGTTGGTGGAAGCACGAAGCGACGTTGTGCAGCAGCCTTCTCTGCTGCAACGTTTTGCAGACGCCGACTCTGCAGCAACGTTTTGTAGTCGCCGTCTCTTCAGCAGCGTTTTGCAGACGTCTGGCACGCGCCTTGCAGCAGCGTCTGGCACGCGCCTTGCAGCAGCCTCTTGCAAGCGCCTTGCAGCAGCGTCTGGCAAGCGCAAAAAGGAAAAAGAAAAGACGGAAAGGACGTGTGGGATCGTGTGGTGGCAGCCGCCACTAGCAACACCGATCCGATTACAGCACAAAAGGGACATGTTATTCACTTATCTTGCACTTTGCACAACGTACCGTTTATAAAAAAATGATCGACAGAAATCCCGAAATAATTGCACACACGCACGTAGGAGCCCTTGGGTACTCTATTGAGACAACCCAAAACGTAAACGATAGGTTTTAAATGGGCGATGTCGCACAATTTTAATTTTTGCTGGAGAGTATAATTCTTTTGCTTCTGAGATGCAAAGCGGAAAGAGACCGATCCCTGGCGTGGTCAAGTGTCGTTATCGATGCTTTTCATAGTATCGATTACTCACTTGAAGTGAATGGCAAGTGCAAGTCCTGCCAACACATTGCACTCTCGCTGTTAACCGATCGGAAGGTTAACATTTCGATTATTAAACAGGTGTTGCAGTTGTTACTTATCGAAACAATCAACACTAATAATACAATTTAGAAATAAATAGAAACTGGCCAACATGCACATCCCTACAAACTCCAAGTATGCAGGTTTGCTATACTCGATAAGCCCTACCAGAAAATCACTATCATTTCCCAGGGCTTTCAACTTCATTCCAATTTGTAACACAATGTAATTAGATAAAATATAAATATAATTAGATCAATCATCCTTCATGTTAAATGCCTTCGAACGGCAGATAAACTCCCCAAGGGTGTGTTCTGTCTCCTCTTCTATGGAATATAGCAGTGAACAAACTGCTTTGCGACTTAGAGGGAGGAGAATCCCAAGTGGTCGCCTACGCGGACGACGTTGCAATCATTTTCACGGTAAAATACCCTTAAAAAATTTTGGGACCTAATGACGGCCAAACTCAAGAAGCTGGTCGCCTGTTCCGAAAAAAACGAACTAGTGATCAACCCCAATAAAACTGATTTGGTTCTGTTCTCTAGGAAATATAAAATTTCTTCACTTATACCCCTTAAATTAAATGAATCCAACCTTTGCTTCAGCGAAAGCGCCAAACACTTAGGTCTAGTTTTAGATGAAAAGCTGGAATAGAACCTGTATATCAAAGAAATTAGCAGGAAAGCAACAGCTGCTCTCACTTGCAGAAAAGCAATTGGACTCAAGTGGGGTATGTCTCCTCACATTGTTCTCTGTATTTGTACTGCGATAGTTAGACCGATCCTACTATATGGTCCTACATAAACATCTACAGTGATAGTCAAGCAGCCATCAAATCTCTGGAAGCGACAAAAACTAAGTCAACATCAGTCATAAATTAGCGCAAATCTCTACATGAGATGGCTGAGTGTGAACAAAAATGACCACAGAAAAAAGAGCATTCCCAAAATGCAGTGTTTATTTAGTTTATTTGTTAATTTCTTTATTCAATTATAATTAACATAATTTTTTTCTTCTTCTTAATGTTGTAGCTTATCTGGTGGAGAACTATTTGAACGTATCACAGCGGAAGGTTATATAATGACTGAAGCTGAAGTTATCAACTACATGAGACAAATTTGTGAAGGTATCAGATATATGCATGAGAGAAATATTATTCACTTGGATATCAAACCCGAGAATATTATGTGCCAGACTCGTAGTAGTACGAGTGTTAAGCTTATTGATTTCGGCTTAGCCACACGATTGGATCCAAACGAAATGGTTAAAATCACAACCGGTACAGCCGAATTCGCAGCACCCGAAATTGTCAACAGGGAGCCTGTTGGTTTCTACACTGATATGTGGGCAACAGGAGTACTTGCCTATGTACTGTAAGTTTGTTTGTACAAATTAACGTAATAATTGCAATTACATATATAAATATATTTTTTTTTATATGTAGATTGAGTGGACTTTCTCCATTTGCCGGCGATAACGATGTACAAACACTTAAAAATGTTAAGACTTGTGATTGGGACTTCGATCTTGACGCTTTCAAGCATATTTCTGAGGAGGGTAAAGATTTTATAAGGAAACTGCTTATGGCCAATAAAGAGAAACGAATGACTGCTCACGAATGCTTGTTGCACCCCTGGCTGTCAGGAGATCACAGTCAGCTTACCCAAAAGATTGCTCGCGATCGTTACTTGGCATATCGCGAAAAGCTACGAAAGAAATATGAAGACTTTGAGAAATACCTTCTGCCAATTGGTCGCTTATCTGAGTATTCTTCATTGCGTAAATTACTTATGGAGAAATATAAGATGCACGATGCTGTCTTCGATCGACGACAAGCCGCTCCACGATTTGTCATTCGTCCATCTTCCCAATTTTGCTATGAAGGCCAGAGTGTTAAGTTCTATTGCCGATGCATTGCGATTGCCACACCTACACTTACTTGGTCCCACAACAATATTGAGTTAAGGCAAAGCGTTAAGTTTATGAAAAGATATGCTGGCGACGATTATTACTTTATTATAAACCGTGTGAAACTTGATGATCGTGGCGAGTACATCATACGAGCTGAAAACCATTATGGCTCAAGGGAGGAAGTCGTCTTTCTCAATGTCCATCCACTGCCAAAAGAACAGCCAAGATATCGAACCGAATCAACGCCTGTTCGACGCCGTGAACCCTTGCCCTACACATTCTGGCAAGAAGAATCAGAGTCGGCACCCAGTTTTACATTCCTATTACGTCCCCGCGTCAT
This sequence comes from Drosophila neotestacea, assembly GCA_035044365.1. NCBI lineage: Eukaryota > Metazoa > Arthropoda > Insecta > Diptera > Drosophilidae > Drosophila > Drosophila neotestacea. The sequence continues at coordinate 57,139 of JAWNMD010000224.1, forward strand.
GCAAGCTCGTGACACATGTAAGCTCCTCTGTTGCCTTAGTGGCAAGCCAGTTCCCATCGTAAAATGGTATAAGGATGGTCGTGAACTAAGCAAATACGAGTATGCCATGACCCATTCAGATGGTGTTGTCACAATGGAAATAATTGATTGCAAGCCATCCGATTCTGGAAAATACACTTGTAAGGCATCTAATTGCCATGGAACAGATGAAACCGAGTGTGTCGTTATTGTTGAAGGTAAGTCGATTAATCCCTATGAAACCTTAGTCCTCTATGTATCGCAAATATAAACATGTGATCAGAATTTCAAAGAGTACTCCTGTACTATGTTATATTAATATAAGGGTGCCAGTGTATCCAGGACTCTGATTGTATAAGACTGATTTGGTTTTGTTAAGATTTATGCATTATGCCCATTAAGACTTTCCACTTTTGAAAATGTGTAAAATGAGACGTCGGCGATCCAATAAGGAATGAGCATATGTATGTAAATAACACGGTGCTACAAAAAAAAATCAATATAAAATTTCTGAGATGGAACATGGTGTATGTTGTAGACATAGGTAAATGTAACACTATGACATACCAAAATTTTTCGTTGCACATAGCCCACAGCTTCGTCAAATATCCACTGATTTTCATTTTTTTTTTTACGGTTTTGGAAAGAAGAAATTTGGGTGGTTCAACTTGTTATACTTGACTTACATGACTCCATTCCCTTATTACAGTATTTGCCATGTAAACCAATTTATTTTGTGTTTTGTGTTTTTTTTTTTTTTTTAATTTTTCGATTTTGGTGATGTTTTTGAACACATTTGTGTTTAGCAAAGTTATAATAGATTTTCGAAAACGAACATTGCGCAACATGTTGATGAGCTGCTCTATTATAGCACTGTTGACCCAAATTATGTTGAGCACTCATTCTCTTTTATTTTTATCATGAGCCAAAAATATGGGCAAATGCCTTTTTTCATAGAAAAATTAATAACTCACTTAAATATTACTCGATCTTAATAAACTAAAGTGCAGAAGACGCAAAATTAAACCATTGAAACGGTGTTACTTTTTTCCAACGATGTATTATAAGCTTTGGAAGGATGAATAGTTTAAGACATATTAATTTTTAACTCTATCAACCTCGAAAAAACGTTTTTTTTTACCGTTATTCAAAATTTCGATGTGCAACGAAAAAATGTGGTATGCCACAATGTTACATTTACCTATATCTACAACCTACACTATGTCCCATTTGTATTTATTTTGTATACATTTTTGGTATGCAATAAGAATATTATTGAAATTATATTATAGTGAAATTTATATATCTAAGCTACTAAGTGTGTGTATAATAGATGACATTAGTATTTGAGAGAATGATCAAAATCTACATAATCTATACTCTGTATGTATATTTATTTATTTTTTATTTTAATAACAAAAACTATTCCTAGGAGAATGGGTTACGCCTGAGCAGGCTGAACTTGCCCACAATTTCCTTTACTCAGGAGGTAATTTATTGTAATAAACTAGTCTAATTATTATTTATTTTTATTATTTAAATTACTTTTACGTTTTCCTTTATTTGAACGTTCCCTTTTACGCATGCACCTACATGTTTATAGTTTTGATATGCATATACAAAATTGAGATCGATTCTTACTGAATAAGCATCCTTTGTAGTATAAGATACATGTGTAGAACAACAAATGAAATATTATAAATTTAACATATTAAGTGCTGTTTTCTCATCTTAATGACGAAGCCTACTGTAACAACAAACCATTTTACCCTAAAGATGTATTTTTTCTCTGAAAACGTCTTGCTTTTAACAAAAAATTTATAATTTGTAACAATGTGGCATTTTAGTGCCCTGAAATAGAAAAGCAAAAGTTACCAGATCCAGTAAAAAAGCATAGTCACATATTCGTTTAAAAAAAGGCGGTATTGACGCCAATAAGATACCGGCTCGCCTTTACGACTTTATATTTGGACCCATCTGTCAAAATATGATAATTTATGGTAAAGGCTTACCGACTTTTTTCGTAAAGTCACAATACTGGCGCCAGGGTAAGGAGGCTATTAAAAACTATTATTTGTTTAACAAATTTAATATTTATTTATTTATTTAATGTGCAATCGACAATCGACCATATGATAAAGGTCTGTTTTGCTAGACCATATTCATTGTAGAAGAATATCAGAATATCATCAGAGACTATAAGCCCTAGAGACCCCAAATTTGACATGTAGGCTCATCTACATCTTGTATTGATCAAGTTTGTTTTAGATTTTTGGATGCCCCCCTCCGCCCATAGAAATTGAAAATCAAAGTTTTAAAGACGAATTACAAGAGAACCTTTAAAAATAGCGCCTTGATTTTTGGTATACACACTATAGTCCGAACCTGTCCTGAAAATTTCATTCCAATCGGATGATAAACGCAGAAGTTATTCAACTAACAATGTTATGGACAAAAGGAGGAAGAAGTGACGCTAGCGACCTCCGTTTTTATTAACTTGTCTTGTATGGTACGCAACATTTGCACAGAGTAATTCAATGTATTAATGATTAGAGTTTTGCTTGTTACATGGTGTTATCATTCGGATAGTTACTTAAGACCTTAAGAAGACATTGAAAAAATTGGCCTTAAATTGGTAAGACAAAGTTGGCGAATGCCAAATCGGTGACAAGCGCTTAAAGGGTGGGTGATCAGCCGGTTGGGACTCCATTTTTGACAAGAAAAGAAAAACCAAATGTCTCTTATCGGCAAGTTTGTGTTGCCTGTCAGCAATTTGAGAAAACTGCCCGTAATAATTTAAGTTAATTTAAGTTCGTACATATGCCAATATAGCTGATAATTTTATCTTACGTTGAATTTAATCAAATAATACTATAAATTCTTTAACATTTTAATAATACGGAATAGGATTTCTTTGACTCTTGGACCAATTCCTATTAAAAGTTAAAAGTCTTCCATTGTTAGAAATGGTGTTTAAATCCGCAACTTAAGCCAAAATTATTATTAATTACGATTGTTTGCAATTTTTTTAAATCAAAAAGTAATCTTTAAATAGTTATTTAGTTAATGCAGAAAAATTACTGTGGGAACCGTATGGTTACAGATACAATAACAGCTAACAAGGGATTATGTCATTAGTGTTGGAGTATAAAAAGGAGTGAAAGAGGATGGGGCAGAGTAGCGGTAAAACAATCAGGAATTGCAGCTGAGACATAATAAATAAGTGTAAGCATTGAAAAAATTGTAATTCCGAGGCCAAATTAATATTTAAGAGGCCCATAAAAATAGTTTTTAGACTTTGTTTCGACATTTATACTCATTTTATATACTAGGCGCCATATTTATTTTGACATAGCATACATTTGACTACAAGTCTATTTTACAAAGTACTGTTGTACTCTACATTACGGAAGTTTCGTTTATAAACAATGCAAAGATACAATTGTCAATACAAAAATGTATGAAGCTCCCTACGATTTTGCAACGCGAAGTATGAGGAAAAATTGTTTATAGTCGAACCTTCTGTAATTGTTGTCCGATTTGGTTCAAACTACTTTTAAACTAATCGTAGACGAAAAAGCTTCAAGCGCTATGACAAAAAATATTTTTTTATAATTTTTATATAATTTTTTTATATTAAAAAAAGAATTAAGCTTTTTACCTGTAAAACTGGTAGTTTTTATCTCGAAAACTATTGCTCGGACATAAAAAAGATTTACATTTTTTTAATCTACGACCCAAAATTACTTTAAAAAATGCAGTTAGCTACAGTAGAGCATGCTCGACAGTAGGAGACTCAGTACTTTTTGAGTGCAAAGAGTTCACTATAGATTGTTCTTCAATGTTGCGTACCATACAATAGATGGCGCCACTACGAAGTTAATAAACACAAAGGTCACTAGCATTTCTTCTTCTTTCTTTTGCCCGTAACATTGTTAATTGAATAACTTCCGCGTTTATCATCCGATTGGAATGACAGGTTTGGACCATAGTGTATGTATGTATGTACCAAAAACCATGGCGCTAACTTTAAAAGGGCTCCTCCAATTCGACTTCGAAATTGTGTATTTCAATTTTCGCAGGCGGATAGGGGCGTGGCGAAAATCTAAAACAAACTTGTTCAATGGGAGAGCATCAAAGGTGCTCTTGGTATTCGACTTCGAAATTTTGTATTCCAATTTCCGGGGGCGGAAGGGGGCGTGGCAAAAATCTAAAACAAACTTGTTCAATGCAAGATATAGATGAACGTACATTCCAAACTTGGTGTCTCTATCTCTTATAGTCTCTGAGATCTAGGTGACACAAAATGGGACAGACGGACTGACGGACACGGCTATATCGACTCGGCTGTTGAATGTAGATATAAAACTTGTAGGAAACTAACTATTACTTATACACAACTAGTTTTTTAGACTAGTTATAAGGCATTAAGAAAAGAATCAAATAGTTCTAGGTTTAGGTAAAGAGCAACGTGAATTTGACTGATTGTAAACGGACTATATCTGGGCTAGTTAATCAGTAATTAAGTTTTTGTTTAAAGTCAACTTGAATTTGACTGGTTGCAAACGGTCTAGATTTAGGCTACTTATGTTGCACTCTTATCAACTGTCTCTTAAGGACTCTTTTAAGATTAGTTGAAATGAGATGAGACTTTGACTGCAAGGCGTGAGCAGAAATGGAATTCAATTTCGCCAATTTAAATTGATAATTGAAAAACAAACCTTTACTTTTCTCTTGCTTTTTAGCAATTATGTATTAAATAGAAAATAAAATTCGATGAGAGTTGTATTTAGCGATTGTACAAGAATTTTCAACAAATCACATGATGCTACTTTAGTTTTATACAAGAGTTACTTAAGTAATGAATACAACAAAATAAAGTTTTAAAAAAAGGTGGACAACCGATTTGTAATGACACTTTCTGATTATTTATTTATCATTACCTCCACAAAACGAAGGTATTTGTAGATGTGCCTACAGTTTTATTTCCAGTAAAAACGCAAAATTGTGCATTACAGTATGATTTTACGCTTTACACTCCTACACATTATGGACAAAATAACAAAATAAACTAAATAATGCTAAAAGTTATATAAAGTGCACATCACCAAACCCCACCAAATTTACTAAAAATGCATTAGTATTGAATATGAATTTGTATTATTGTACTTACCAGACCCACTGACCCCTTCCTTCAGCAAATCTTTTTATGTTATAATTTCGTTGTATTCGTCCTTAATTTAAAAGACTATAAAATATTAACGTTCGTTACACACACTCGATCACATATTCTATAAGCAAACAGATATATGATAATTATTTATTTCCATAGATCGCAAGTACATAGAACAGCACATGAAGCCAGCTCCTCCACCAATTATCACAGCCCGCCACTTTACCTCGTCGACGTCTTCTACCAATACGTATAACGCTTCTAGTACAAGATCAACGTCGGATGGCAAGGTGAATAATAATAATGAAGAATTAGTAAAAGCTAAATTAATAATAATGAAAAATACGAGTAATATACTTATTTAATTAACTTTGAGTCAATTTTACAGACTGTCGTCAGCAATTCAAACCATAGTTCCTCAACCACTCAGAATAGCATTTCGGGAAAGAAGAAATATGCGGCCAATTCCTTACAGGCACCAGGCAGTCCGTCAAGATCTCGAAGTGCCACCAAAGAGCTAATACGTATGTATTACTAAACGCATAATTTAATTTAACTATTTTACAATTGTATTTCATTTATTTATAGTTCCTCCCGACGACTCCTTAATGTTCAAGCCCGAGTTTACAAAATCACTTCAAGATTTGACAATACGTGATGGCGAGCAGTTGGTTTTGAGTTGTCAAGTTAGGGGAGATCCAGAACCACAAATAACATGGTCCAAGAACGGAAAGTCGATTTCCTCCTCTGAAATAATGGATCTGAAGTATAAAAATGGTACCGCGACCCTCACAATCCATGAAGTGTTTCCCGAAGATGAAGGCATCTTCTCCTGTACTGCAACAAATTCAATTAGTGCTGTTGAAACCAAATGCAAACTAACCGTCAAACGTAAGTTTTTAAGATATAAACGAAACATTATTAGTTTTACTAAAAACTTTTTAGTTAAGCTTTAAAAATAAATAATTTTATTTAATTTTTTTTATTATAATATTTAAATTTATTTAGTTTTAGATAAACAGTCAAGCAAACGTGTCGCATCTGGAAGCGATAAGCCACCTAAAATAGTAAGCCACTTAGAATCGCGATTTGTTAAGGATGGAGACGCAGTTACATTAGCCTGCCGTATTATTGGTGCTGAACATTTTGATGTAGTCTGGTTGCACAATAACAAGGAGATCAAGCCAAGCAAGGACTTTCAATATACAAATGAGGCGAATATCTACCGTCTTCAGATAGCTGAGATTTTCCCTGAAGATGGCGGTACCTACACATGTGAGGCCTTTAACGATGCAGGCGAATCGTTTAGTACCTGCACCATAAATGTCACTGTACCTGGCGATGAGCCTAAGCAGACAAGTTTTGTCAAATTTCCAATCTCCGTTTCCGTAACCGAAGGAGAGAACGCCAACTTCGAGTGTGAGTTCGACGGCGAAGTGCTTAATCTGGCTTGGCTAAAGGATGGCAAACCAATTGATGAATCACGCTCGAGATACTCATTTACTAAGGATGACAATCGCTATGCGTTTGCAGTAACCAAATGTACTTTAGATGATGTTGGCCAATATCAAGCGAAGGCGATGACCAAAAAAGGTGAAAGCTTGTGCGCGTTTTCGGTAAATGTGCAAAGCCCCGACGCCTAGAATAAAAAATAACATCGAAATAATTAGACTGCTCACCAATTAGATATCATTTAATAAGTACATATTTAATTTCACAATAAGTCTTGAAATTGAAAGTTAATCAAATTCGAAAGAAAATATTTAATGGGATAAATAGAAAAACTCAGTGTAATATCAGTGATTATAAATCACCCATTTTTGGATTCATTATACGATCATTACCTAACTATTATTTTAGAGATAAATCAAAGCAACAAATTTACGTTTAAGCAGATGTACAATATAATTTCATATTTATACATTTATATATGCGCCTCTGACGTTTATTTAATGTATACACAACTTCTATGTACTTTTTTTTGGCAATACGATCAAATTGATTCAATCAAAAATTTAATTTTTATATCGAAAAGATGACCAAACCACCGTGTCACCTGTACGATTAATGCTGGCATCCTCACTTAACATCCATCATATTACGCAAAAATCGTTCATGTGGTTCGGAAATGTTTTGGTTTTGTCTTTAATCTGTATAAGTTATAACATATGCTTGCGGTTATTGACCCAAAAATACATTACATTAAAGACAGAAAAAATCGTATCGAAATCAAATAAACGAATTGCAATAATTAATGAATCCGTTGGTTACTTTATTTGCAATTTAAATTTCTTATTAAGTTATATGGGTTGGTGTATAGCTGTGTACCCAAATCCAAGTGGAGTAACAGCGTGATCCATAGACGACGACAGCGCCGCACAGTGGCTCATTCACGAGACTCACGTGGAAAAAAATCAAAAGTCACTAGTCGGAATCTGGCAAAACGTGAAATGCAGGTAGGTAGAGAATTGTTTGAAGTTTACAGACCTAACTTTCCTTTTTCAACGGAGGTACAGCTCTTCAAACATGAGCAATTTTTTCATGTGGGTATTTTTGTGTATTTTTTGCAAAAAATTTTCATCTTTGGGATAGAATTATATTCAAATGGTTAATTTGAGTAAAAGTAAAAAATGCCCAATTTTCTTAGGCAAAATTGCGTCGCGGTGAGCGCTTTTGTGCGCTAACTGCAGTGTACATTTGTTTCTATGCAAACTAGTCTTTTGAAGCTATCTTGAAAAAACTTGGTACAGGTCCGTCTTTTGGGTGCACGCACTACATATGTCGAAACCGCCCGGATCGGATCACTATATAACAGTGTTGGCCGCGGCGTATGCACGGTGCATAGGCTGTCATTCAGAAGCAGCCCTGCCAACACACCGACGCTATGAAAGTTTGTGGGGCTTCGGCAATGGCACTTCGGCTCTCACTTTTACGCAACGCTTGCTGCGCAACTAATGAGAAGTACACGTAAAAAAAAATGTTTGATGAAATTTGGGAAGAACTTTTCTTTTTCGTTGAGAATGGTGATGGTGATGCGCCTTGCATCCTTTGCCATCACGTTTCGATAAGAAGTAGATTCTTTTTTACTACCATTTTTTCTTAGCTGCCATAGGAACGATCGGTTTAAAATCAACATTTTGTATGAAAAACTTTTATGTTTCTCAAGGTATCCCAACCAAATTCACAAATTGTGTGTTTGATACACGCAACTATATTATAAAGCTGCCATAGGAACGATCGGTTCAAAATCAACATTTAGTATAAAAAACTCTTTAGTTTCTTAATATATGTTAACCAAACTCACACTTTGTGTGTTTGGTATAGCTTCAAACAGCCTGACCAAACTGGTGCAAATCGGACTACTATATCATTTCGAAATCAACATCTAACACTTTTTGTAAAAAAATCTTTCGGCTTATACAGGGCACTGCCAGGGTATCCAAACTTTGGCGTGCCAAAGTTAGCTTGCGCTATATTTTTAAAATAATTTAAAACAATTTTAAAAGATTTTTATTTTATTTACAGTTTGTTTTCATAGGAATTGACACGATATTGGAAACATGAATTATTTTATATATGTTTGCTCGCTACAGTAAATGAAACCAAAATATTAATTTTAATTCATTGTTTGATGTTTGCATGCTTCTAATGTAAAATTATCGTATGAAATCTTGTAAAAACAAAATCCAACTTTGACTACCTGTGGAAAATAGGATTACTGCTGGGTTTATTAGGATTTTACATTCAATTCAATGATAAAGAAGTTTTCTATCAAAAACTTTTTGAATTTTTTCGATATCTCACTTGGATTAAAAAAATGATTTTCGCAAAGTAAAAACTCAAAACGGCCCACTGTGCGGCGCACATTCCGATTGGAATGAAATTTTCAAGACAGGGTCGAACCATACTGTGTATTATATATACCAAAAATCAAGGAGCTATCATTAAACGTGCTCTTGTAGTTGGACTTTGAAATTTTAATTTTCGGGCTACGGGGGCGGAGGGAGGCGTGACAAAATTCTGAAACAAACTTGGTCTGGGCCAGATATAGGTGAACGCACATGCCAAGTTTGGAGTCTCTAGCTCTTATAGTCTCTGAAATCTATGTGTTCATATTTTCGAAATTTCGAACAGCCGTAAACTATCCGTTTATTATCTGATCCAGATAAAACTTTAACGACAGGATTGGACTAGAGAGTTTATCATGTGTACCGAAAATAATAGCGCTCGCATTAAAGGTGATTTTTGAAATTCGACTTTTAAATTTGGTTTTTAATTTTCAAAAGAGACAGACAGACGGACATGGCTATATCGACTCGGCTGTTGATGCTGATCAAGAATATATATACTTTATGAGATCTGACACGACTCCTTCTGCCTTCGTACTTTTTTAAAATACTGGGTCTAAAATTGGAGGGAACTGGAGTCAAATCAAGAAGGCGCTTGAGCAACAAAAACAAGATCGGCTGACTATGAACAAAGACTGAAACTTATTTTTAAATTTTTTATTTCTATATATCTTCATTCATGTAACTTACACAAAACACAAAATCGCCTTTTCAAGGGGATAAGCCCTCATTTGCAATACTTTTGAACGCGTTTATTTCTTTTTTGAATTAACAAACGGCTTCATCAACAGAGTTACCATTCAACATTTGTTAGTTCTATATGCTGTGTTGGCAGCTCTGCTTTTAGCTGCCTACCAGCGAAAAAAAAGGCACTTTAAGTTCGCACCTGCCACAATTTGCTGCGTACTAGGCTTTTAATGACTCTAACTTTCGCTGTATACCATCAGATTATTTAATTGTTTTTTGTCTCCGTCAAAAAGTTGATGAGTACTACATCAATACCCTATTCCCACTGAGTACTTTTGGAGCAGCGCATGGGAAGGATGTGAGATGTAAAGCACAAAAGTTAGTGATGTAAATCCAAACTGAACAGCGATTTAAGAATCGGATTCTTAAAATCGCCTATGCAAACATCGATTGATCGATACATCGGAAATTTCGATATCGTTTGATCGATATTTCTTATGCATATAAATACACAGATAAGTACATGAACACTTTAACACATTACAAATTTTAACTCAGCTCGCGGTCAGTAACATAATCTTATTATGTTATTTATATACATATAAATACGTTAATAATATTATAGCTCACACTTATATATTTGTATATTTGTTAAATTTAACTTTTCTATAAGTGAAATTTTGACACCGCGTGTGTATTTTGTCGCGTTTGCTAAGGATGTTCAAAGAGGACGATTTTTTATGAAAATCGATTTAAATAAATATTTATTTATTTATTTAAATCGATTAATCGGCAAAAAAATAGATCGAGTTAAAAACATCAAAAATCGTTTATGCAAAAATCGATCAATCGATGTTTCGATGTTTTTTTTACATCACTACAAAAAATCTTTGGAATTTTTATGATGTTGCTACTGAACGGCAGTGATGTGCAATCATGATGATACAAATTTTGTAATTGTGATAGATGAAAATCCATCACAAAAAACTTATGTTAGAATTCTCCGATTGTGATGTTTTGCTATCGGTAATGTAATTTTAAGGCATAAAGAACTAGATATTAAATTGAGATGTTGGCGGAGGGTGTGGTTTTGTATAGAAAACAAACAATAACAAAAATATTATGAAAAAGTGCATTAATATATTTGTATTTTCACGTCGCACACACTGATAGAAAAGTCCAGGTTCTAAAATCAAGAATAATTATCTAAAATAGTTTGGTCTTAAAATAAGACCATTTTAATACCAATTTACTAAAGCTAAGACCATTAATATTAAAAGTCGTTAGTTCGTAATATAAGAATGCAAATCTTAATTATGAAATTCTTCGTTCTTAAAATTAGACTATTATAAGATATTCTCAATATATGTTGGGAACCCAAGCAACAATGTCTTTTTAATGTTTTATATTATGTTTTGGCATTTATAAAAATATTCCTTGAGTCTTATTAAATTATTATTTGTTATAAATGTTACAAATTTGTTATAAATGCAGGTTTAGCACCGAATACTCACAAGACAAGTTGGTTTAATCGAAAATTAAGATTCCCTAATTTCTTGGTCAAAAATTATATATATTAAATTGAGAATGTTTTGTTCTTGAAATATATACAAAATTAAATGCAGGGATTTCTGACATTTTGTCCGTCAGTGTCAGCGTGTCTTTCTGTGTAGAAAATATAGGTAGCTCAACATACCAGAAATTGTTGTCATCGTAGCTCACTGGATAGAGTACCCGACTCTGACGCTGAGATCCCGAGTTGCCAAAAATTCCATCAAAATCGTTCACCAGCAGACAATCATAAATATTATAATTTGTGATAGATGATATATAATTGATTTGTGCTGGTGAACGCGACCAATGCCATTGTGGTCGGGCATGTATGGAGCGAGCGCCCAAAAATACTTCTAGAGTAGATTAAAATTTAAATTTTTTTCCAAAATTGCGCGTACGCAATCAACCTTCGTGGTGAACGGTCGTGTTATTTTACGCGCTCCGGAAAGCGTCACAACTGTGGACATAGTGACAGTCAAAAAACAAAAAGATAAATAAATAAAACATTAAAGTGTATTCGAGTAATACAGCAATAGCGCCAAGACGCTGTACATAACTCTAACACCAGTTGTTATTCTTAACACAAGTGAAAAATTAATAAAAACATAAAAAGTGCCACGCACAAATCGTGCAAAATGAGCAATGCTCGAAAAAGAGCGAAGAAGCTCTATCGACCAGAGAAATGGGTTCTACTCGTCATTTTCAACCCGTGATACCGAATTGCAGCGTAATTCAGCTCTCTTGGCCGCTGACGTCCAGAGACCACGATCACCGGGTTTCCCCACTGTAACCTCTAGCTCATGGAGCTCGCAGTGCAGCTCTCCAGCACCGGTGGTCGCATTAATTTCGACACACACCGCTCCAACAACTAGTACAATGACCTCAGTAGTTACTACAATCGCAGCAACAACAACAACTGCAACTGTATCCGTCATCAACAACGCGTTAACGGCTACAATACCCAAAGCGATTTCTGCAACGCAAGCGGATCATTCAATTATGACAACAACTTCTAGCTCTAGCCCCATCGCCGCCAAGAACAACAACGTTAACAAACAAGAATCAAAACAAAAACCAAAAACGGGTCCAGCTGTTCAGACTGGTATGGATCGCTACATTCAAATTAAAAGAAAGTCGAGCCCCCTAAACTCGAAGCCAAAAATTATCCGTGGCGACTCAAGCCTAGATACAAACAAAAATCCAATTTACAATAACAAGTTTAAAATTCTGGCAGACAACTCTGACGATCTGCCCTCTGAAGCTGGCGAAGGTGATAAAAGAAAGCCAAAGCCACCCCCTATATATATCCGAGAGAAAAGCTCCAATGCTCTCGTAAACAAAATTATAGAGCTTATTGGGGCGGACAATTTTCATATAATCCCCCTTGTAAAGGGCAACATTCATGAAACAAAAGTCCAATTGAAGTCCGAAGATAATTATAGAGTATTGTCGAAGTTTCTAAACGACAGTAAAAAGAACTTCTACACGTACCAACTAAAAAGCAGCAAGGGACTGCAAGTCGTACTGAAGGGCATTGAGCCTGATGTTACACCTGAAGAAATAACTAAGGCGCTACAAGATAAAGGATTTAGCGCTAAGACAGTTTTCAACATCCTAAACAGAGACAAGAAACCGCAGCCGCTATTCAAGGTAGAACTTGAACCTGAAAGCAAGTCGTTAAAGAACAACGAAGTGCACCCAATATATAAACTTCAGTTCTTATTGCACCGTAGAATCACAGTAGAAGAACCACATAAACGCAAGGGACCGGTACAATGCATAAATTGTCAAGAATATGGCCATACAAGAAAATACTGTACACTGAGTTCGGTGTGTGTGGTTTGCGGAGAGCTTCCCGACTCTGCACACTGCCCAGTGGATAAAGACGACCCCATCACAAAAAAGTGCAGCAACTGCGGTGGTAATCACACAGCTAATTACAAAGGATGCCCAATATATAAGGAGATGAAAAGTCGACTCCATCAGCGAGTGACCACTGCACGTCCCCAAAACGTACCGTTTACCCCATCCAAATTAAACCCAGATGTCTTCTTTTCGACTGCAGCCCGATCCTCTTTTGGCCCCGAAAACTTCACAAGAAACGTGACATTCGCAAACGCGTTAAAATCAGGACTGGAGCCTCCTGCCTTAAATATACCGTTTTCACAAGAAGCACACTTGGAACCCAACACGGCAAAGCAGTATCAACCAACGGAGCAGCAACAAAGCAATTCTGAAGCAATATTAGTTAACCTGCAGCAAAGCCTTATGGACTTCATGGCATTTATGCGGACAACCATGCAAGATTTAATGCGAAACCAAAATCTTTTGATACAAATGCTGCTATCACAACAATCAAAATAATCGATGGCTCCCCTACGTATATCTATGTGGAACGCTAATGGCGTTTCACAACGTAAACTTGAGTTAGCTCAATTTCTTCTCGACAATCATATCGACGTTATGCTACTCTCAGAAACACACCTTACAAACAAGTACAATTTTAATCTACGAGGCTACTTGTTCTACGGAACAAATCATCCCGAAGGTAAAGTGCATGGTGGTACTAGTATTCTGATTAGAAACCGCATCAAGCACCACTGCCATAAAGCAGGAGGCTTCCAGAGTAGACGCCATTTGGATGTTATGATACCAAAGGCACATTCAATGCATCTTCGAGCTCTGGAAAGTCTACTGTTAAAGTATTCGTTACTTGCATTTATATCTCTTCTTGAATGTGGCCTTAAAAGATTTTCTGGAAGTGGATAAGCCTCATCACCCACAAAAACATATGGCATCTTAGTGTTTGTTCCACCATCACTTTGTTTTCCATAGCCTCCAACTTCTATGGCAATAAATTTGCAATTGGCATCTGCCACTCCTTGAGTACTATAGAAAAGTACTTTTTATAATTATAAAACATAGACCCGGAATGAGGTGGACATCTAATGCGTATGTGCTTTCCATCAATAGCCCCAGCACAATTTGGAAAGTTCCACAGCTTCCAAAAGTTGTCTGCCGTCTTGCTAATAATTTCCTTCGTGGGCTGAGGCATATGTAGCGGTTGTAGCTCCTCCCAAAGAGCTATTACGGTCTCTTTTACTAGAACTGAAACAGTAGTCCTTCCAATTTTAAATGAATATGCCAATGATGAGAGTAGCTAAAAATCTGTAATTACGGATAATTTTCGACGTTATTGTAATTAATTAATCAAATTTGCATTTTAGAAGACGGCTTTAAAAAAAAATGGAAGAACCTCCGGGACCAATTCCGCAACGAATGGAAAAAAATTACTGTTCCAAAATCTGGCGACTCTGGTGTTTCAGAGGAGGCTTACAGCAATTATACTTCTTGGCCTCATTTTAAAAGTCTACTTTTTTTAAAGGACCAAATAAAACCCCGTAAACCGGTTGGTAATTTTGAAGCATTAAACACAGCATCACAATTTTGCTTGGAGGCATCTTCTTCAGGATTTCCTTCTGAATTGTCTCGAGATGAGATCATCTCTGAAGAGATTCAGAAGTTGAATGCATCAGAGGAATTAGCAGCTATTGAGCAACAAAAATTAGTGTTGCTTGAAAAGAAAATTAATAACAACAAAGAGAAAGACGACGACGAGTCATTTTTTGATAGTCTAATACCGTATATGCGGAAAATGGATCCGATGAAAAAATTATTATGCAGAATGGAAATACAGAAAACCATTTTTAATTTTTCCATCGACAATAGTTCTGATACTGATATTACTAAATCGTAATATAATTTAATACTTTAAATACAATGTAACATAACTAACTAATAAATAT
This sequence comes from Drosophila neotestacea, assembly GCA_035044365.1. Lineage (NCBI taxonomy): Eukaryota > Metazoa > Arthropoda > Insecta > Diptera > Drosophilidae > Drosophila > Drosophila neotestacea. The sequence continues at coordinate 72,225 of JAWNMD010000224.1, forward strand.
AATTGAAATATATTAGAAACTAACCTCAATGTTATTATTAATTTTTGGCAAGGCAGTATGGGTTGTGTCACAAAATTTGGCCAACGCTTCTCCAACCGACTACTAATTGTATTTAATATATAGTCAAAAGTCGAAATAGACATCCGTGAATAGATAAAAAACTTTTCTGGGTGATTTCGCAAGTCATTATATAAATTGTTGAACTCTCCTTTTTCGTTCCTACTGCAGTTAAGCGGGTGGACGCCACTTTTTTTTAACACAAAGTTAAGTGTTGCACTTGAAGCAAAAAAATCTTCATCCGAATCCATCACGATCACATTAATAACTAACAAATTGAACAATGCAGCTCGCTTCTCGCAAAGCTCTCACTCTCACTCTTCTCGCTTTGCTCATCGCTTCTCGCATCGCTTCGCTTCGCTTCTCGCGCGCACTCTGACATCAGCCTAAGGGTCATCAAATTCCTTTGCCCATCGTTTGATGAACACAAGAACTTGAGTCGCCCTACTGACCGTTAAAGCAACATGTGTATCAAACTTCAGGGTATGGTCGAGGAGAATACCAAGATCATTTACTTTATCTACTCTAGTAAGGGGTACCAAATCAAGAGTATTCCCAGGGCTTGTTTTGGCTGTCACACTGTTTAATTCCTTAATCTACTCCTTATTCAAGCCTCTAGCCATCAGAATTTGAAATTAATAACCTACTAATATTTTTCTAATTTCCCTTGAATTTTTAATTAAAAAAATCGTAAAATAAGTTAAAAAAAAATAAAAATTATAATTATCTAATTTTGAAAATATATTTTAAATTTAATAAATAGCTGTACAACTTTTATCTATTTATTTTTATATAATTATATATATATTTTTTTTATTTATTTTTTAATACTTAAATAACTAGATTAATTAACATAATATTATTACTATCAATTTATTTTTAAGTTTTATTTGATTGTAGGTGTTTGGTTAGTTTATCCCTAAAATGTGAAACACTTAAGTCTGCTTTTAAATATTGTGGTAAGTTGTTCCACAGTCGAACAGCGTTAATGTTATAATAATTTGCGGATGCAGCAAGTTAATGTTTTATGGATACGAGATTTCTTAATCTTCTAGACGAAAAAAATTGTAATTTTTGAAACAGAAATGATGGTTCTTTACTAACTAAAATTTTGTGTATGAGTATTAGAATTCTAAATTTAATGAATAACATCACACTCATATTAAATATTTTGTTTGCATACGTAGTTATATGTTATATATATATAACATATAAAAGATTAAAGCTAGAGTCTATATAATTATAATTAACGAAAGGAATTGATATTAGACTGCTGTTGAGCAGTATCAACAGTGCATTTAACAGGCGACTCTCCGACTACCGCAACTTCGTCTCAAGCAGCTCAGCTTGTTCAGCAAAGCGTTGGCTCAAAACTTCCAGAAAAATTGATGAGGAAGGTTGATCTACAGCCTTTCCTGGTCTCATGTCAGGCTGTGTATTCTAGCGCTGGTCGTCGGTGCCGTTATTGTGTCAAAATTGAGTGTGTTTTCGCGTGTTTCTTCGTTAAAATATTATGCTTAACTTTGAGTGCTTTTGTGTGAGAGTGTGTTCATCTGTGAAATTGTTGGTTTATTAAGTGACTGTGTTTAAACTATTTTGTCTGTTGATTCTAATGAGTGAAGTTTGTATGTATGCGGTTGTTTCTGGTTTGCTTTGTATTACTTTGTGTTATACTAGGGGGTTTGCCCCCTGCTCGCTTCGCTCGCCAACCCCCGGCTCGCTACGCTCGCTGCAATCTCGGGGAGAAATGTGTAGTGAATATAGGGAACACTTCCCACAGGTATACCCAAACCTTATGTCATTTCTAATAAGAAAGCGGTAAATGTTAATTCAATTTTTCCCTGCAATCGGACTTAAAATAATATTACTTTGTATAAGCAGGGGCAAGCCCTCTAATACTCACTTCGCTCGCCAACCCCCGGCTCGCTACGCTCGCTGAAATCTCGGGGAGAAATGTAGAGTGATCCGATCTTGACCAAATTTGCACAGAATGTTGCAATGAGCAGGAAATACATAATCTTCGAGTTTTGTTAAGATAGCTAAAAAAAACAACAAAGATCTTCATACAAAATTTTAATTTGCATCTGATTGTTCCTATGGCAGCTATATGATATAGTGATCCGATCTTGACCAAATTTTCACAAAATGTTGCAGTTAGTAGGAAATACATAATCTGCGGTTAAGATAGCTAAAAAAAACAACGGAGATATTCATACAACATTTTAAATTATATCTGATTGTTCCTATGGCAGCTATATGATATAGTGATCCGATCTTTACCATATTTTCACAGAATGTAACAGTGAGTAAGAAATTCATAATCTGTGAGTTTGGTTGAGATAGCTCAAAAAATAAAAAAAATTTCCTACGCAATTTTGACCTTTGACCCCCATTTTAGCCCCTTCCAGGGGGGATATCAAAAAATCCCGTCTTATTGCACGACAATTATGTCTCAGGTATGTTGTGTGAAAATTCAGCTCGATATCTTTAACTGTTTGGCCTACAGACTCAGTCAGTTAGGACAAAGAGTTTTATATATATATTTATGTCGTAGATTCTAGAAATTGTTAATATTAATTTTGAATGTTAACGGTTAAGTCTCAATAATAAAGATAGTTATGTAATATAGTCGGGTTACCACTGAAAGTAATGTGGAAGGATTGCCTCTACCGAGCATGGCCCAGGGGTGTTGTTCAGTAGTTAGTGTTGGACAGTGTCAATATGACAGAAGATGTGGACGAGTAAGATGACAAGTAAAAGTCAGGCTCTTTTCCGGTGGTGCAGTCAAAGAAGGCAGACGTGCTGGTAGAAAACTGAAAAATAACCTCATCGGGACTTGCTGTGCTTCCAGTAAAATATAAAATATCATTATAATCGAGTAATAAAATGGCTGACACACCATCACCGACATCAGATCGGACGTGGATCGCCACGTCCACTGAAGCATCGAGTTAACGCGTTAGAAGACTTGAATTCTCAAAACCAAAAAATCATCCAGTTGCTGAAAGCAATGCAGATGCCTGCAGCAACAACAACAACACGCGAAATCTCTGTGTCGCTGCCTATATTCAGTCCGGAAGCCGCTGGTGCCGACGCCGGTGCATGGTGTAAGACTGCGAACATGATTTTGCCTGAGCATCCACTCGAAGGAAGTGCACTTGTAATGGCCCTGAGCAAATCACTATCTGGAACCGCATCCCAGTGATTATCGCTAATTTGCTTTCCCGGGATGACTTGAAAGAATTGTTCATGCAAAGATATGAGGCTGTGTAGACGCCGACCGCCATCTTATTCAACATACTAAATGGACGGCCAAATAAAAATTAAAGCCTGTATGTGTATGGCAGCCGCCTAGTGACCTCCCTGATGCCGAAATGGCAATCGATGAATATGCAAGAAATAGCAGTTTCATTTGTAATGGCCCACGCAACGCAAATCGACACACGGCTGCAGCGTCTCCTATATACAACAACAATAAAGACGCGCAGCGAAATGCAGCAACAGATAAAGGCGTACGCATTTGCTAAGCGGACCGAACATTCTGGACCAGACCTCGGCCCAGAAAGAAAGAAACTCAAGATGCAAGGTCCAACTAAATACCATTACTGTGGCAAACTCGCGATCTGTCGCGATCGAACACTCATTGAGTACAGACGTGCCTACGGACCGCGCAAACGCAACAATCAAACAACAACAACAACAACCAGCGTTACAACCACCGATGCTTATCACGCTACGTGCTGAAATCTCTAGCTTATGGAGCTCGCAGTGCAGCTCTCCAGCTGTGGTCGCATTAATTTCGACACACACCGCTCCAACAACTAGTACAATGACCTCAGTAGTTACTACAATCGCAGCAACAACAACAACTGCAACTGTATCCGTCATCAACAACGCGTTAACGGCTACAATACCCAAAGCGATTTCTGCAACGCAAGCGGATCATTCAATTATGACAACAACTTCTAGCTCTAGCCCCATCGCCGCCAAGAACAACAACGTTAACAAACAAGAATCAAAACAAAAACCAAAAACGGGTCCAGCTGTTCAGACTGGTATGGATCGCTACATTCAAATTAAAAGAAAGTCGAGCCCCCTAAACTCGAAGCCAAAAATTATCCGTGGCGACTCAAGCCTAGATACAAACAAAAATCCAATTTACAATAACAAGTTTAAAATTCTGGCAGACAACTCTGACGATCTGCCCTCTGAAGCTGGCGAAGGTGATAAAAGAAAGCCAAAGCCACCCCCTATATATATCCGAGAGAAAAGCTCCAATGCTCTCGTAAACAAAATTATAGAGCTTATTGGGGCGGACAATTTTCATATAATCCCCCTTGTAAAGGGCAACATTCATGAAACAAAAGTCCAATTGAAGTCCGAAGATAATTATAGAGTATTGTCGAAGTTTCTAAACGACAGTAAAAAGAACTTCTACACGTACCAACTAAAAAGCAGCAAGGGACTGCAAGTCGTACTGAAGGGCATTGAGCCTGATGTTACACCTGAAGAAATAACTAAGGCGCTACAAGATAAAGGATTTAGCGCTAAGACAGTTTTCAACATCCTAAACAGAGACAAGAAACCGCAGCCGCTATTCAAGGTAGAACTTGAACCTGAAAGCAAGTCGTTAAAGAACAACGAAGTGCACCCAATATATAAACTTCAGTTCTTATTGCACCGTAGAATCACAGTAGAAGAACCACATAAACGCAAGGGACCGGTACAATGCATAAATTGTCAAGAATATGGCCATACAAGAAAATACTGTACACTGAGTTCGGTGTGTGTGGTTTGCGGAGAGCTTCACGACTCTGCACACTGCCCAGTGGATAAAGACGACCCCATCACAAAAAAGTGCAGCAACTGCGGTGGTAATCACACAGCTAATTACAAAGGATGCCCAATATATAAGGAGATGAAAAGTCGACTCCATCAGCGAGTGACCACTGCACGTCCCCAAAACGTACCGTTTACCCCATCCAAATTAAACCCACATGTCTTCTTTTCGACTGCAGCCCGATCCTCTTTTGGCCCCGAAAACTTCACAAGAAACGTGACATTCGCAAACGCGTTAAAATCAGGACTGAAGCAGGACTTTAATCTACGAGGCTACTTGTTCTACGGAACAAATCATCCCGAAGGTAAAGTGCATGGTGGTACTAGTATTCTGATTAGAAACCGCATCAAGCACCACTGCCATAAAGCAGGAGGCTTCCAGAGTAGACGCCATTTGGATGTTATGATACCAAAGGCACATTCAATGCATCTTCGAGCTCTGGAAAGTCTACTGTTAAAGTATTCGTTACTTGCATTTATATCTCTTCTTGAATGTGGCCTTAAAAGATTTTCTAGAAGTGGATAAGCCTCATCACCCACAAAAACATATGGCATCTTAGTGTTTGTTCCACCATCACTTTGTTTTCCATAGCCTCCAACTTCTATGGCAATAAATTTGCAATTGGCATCTGCCACTCCTTGAGTACTATAGAAAAGTACTTTTTATAATTATAAAACATAGACCCGGAATGAGGTGGACATCTAATGCGTATGTGCTTTCCATCAATAGCCCCAGCACAATTTGGAAAGTTCCACAGCTTCCAAAAGTTGTCTGCCGTCTTGCTAATAATTTCCTTCGTGGGCTGAGGCATATGTAGCGGTTGTAGCTCCTCCCAAAGAGCTATTACGGTCTCTTTTACTAGAACTGAAACAGTAGTCCTTCCAATTTTAAATGAATATGCCAATGATGAGAGTAGCTAAAAATCTGTAATTACGGATAATTTTCGACGTTATTGTAATTAATTAATCAAATTTGCATTTTAGAAGACGGCTTTAAAAAAAAATGGAAGAACCTCCGGGACCAATTCCGCAACGAATGGAAAAAAATTACTGTTCCAAAATCTGGCGACTCTGGTGTTTCAGAGGAGGCTTACAGCAATTATACTTCTTGGCCTCATTTTAAAAGTCTACTTTTTTTAAAGGACCAAATAAAACCCCGTAAACCGGTTGGTAATTTTGAAGCATTAAACACAGCATCACAATTTTGCTTGGAGGCATCTTCTTCAGGATTTCCTTCTGAATTGTCTCGAGATGAGATCATCTCTGAAGAGATTCAGAAGTTGAATGCATCAGAGGAATTAGCAGCTATTGAGCAACAAAAATTAGTGTTGCTTGAAAAGAAAATTAATAACAACAAAGAGAAAGACGACGACGAGTCATTTTTTGATAGCCTAATACCGTATATGCGGAAAATGGATCCGATGAAAAAATTATTATGCAGAATGGAAATACAGAAAACCATTTTTAATTTTTCCATCGACAATAGTTCTGATACTGATATTACTAAATCGTAATATAATTTAATACTTTAAATACAATGTAACATAACTAACTAATAAATATAATTGAAATATATTAGAAACTAACCTCAATGTTATTATTAATTTTTGGCAAGGCAGTATGGGTTGTGTCACAAAATTTGGCCAACGCTTCTCCAACCGACTACTAATTGTATTTAATATATAGTCAAAAGTCGAAATAGACATCCGTGAATAGATAAAAAACTTTTCTGGGTGGTTTCGCAAGTCATTATATAAATTGTTGAACTCTCCTTTTTCGTTCCTACTGCAGTTAAGCGGGTGGACGCCACTTTTTTTTTTAACACAAAGTTAAGTGTTGCACTTGAAGCAAAAAATCTTCGTCCGAATCCATCACGATCACATTAATAACTAAAAATTGAACAATGCAGCTCGCTTCTCGCAAAGCTCTCACTCTCACTCTTCTCGCTTTGCTCATCGCTTCTCGCATCGCTTCGCTTCGCTTCGCTTCTCGCGCGCACTCTGACATCAGCCTAAGGGTCATCAAATTCCTGTGCCCATCGTTTGATGAACCCAAGAACTTGAGTCGCCCTACTGACCGTTAAAGCAACATGTGTATCAAACTTCAGGGTATGGTCGAGGAGAATACCAAGATCATTTACTTTATCTACTCTAGTAAGGGGTACCAAATCAAGAGTATTCCCAGGGCTTGTTTTGGCTGTCACACTGTTTAATTCCTTAATCTACTCCTTATTCAAGCCTCTAGCTATCAGAATTTGAAATTAATAACCTACTAATATTTTTCTAATTTCCCTTGAATTTTTAATTAAAAAAATCGTAAAATAAGTTAAAAAAAAATAAAAATTATAATTATCTAATTTTGAAAATATATTTTAAATTTAATTATATTTATTTATTGTTTTCCCAGCGCTGCAAGGAATGAGGTACTTATAAATTGTTGCGCTAGTCTCAAAAATGAATATGTATCGATGAATATAAAATAATACAAAAAATTCTTGTATTATTTCCTAAATAGCTGTACAACTTTTATCTATTTATTTTTATATAATTATATATATATTTTTTTATTTATTTTTTAATACTTAAATAACTAGATTAATTAACATAATATTATTACTATCAATTTATTTTTAAGTTTTATTTGATTGTAGGTGTTTGGTTAGTTTATCCCTAAAATGTGAAACACTTAAGTCTGCTTTTAAATATTGTGGTAAGTTGTTCCACAGTCGAACAGCGTTAATGTTATAATAATTTGCGGATGCAGCAAGTTAATGTTTTATGGATACGAGATTTCTTAATCTTCTAGACGAAAAAAATTGTAATTTTTGAAACAGAAATGATGGTTCTTTACTAACTAAAATTTTGTGTATGAGTATTAGAATTCTAAATTTAATGAATAACATCACACTCATATTAAATATTTTGTTTGCATACGTAGTTATATGTTATATATATATAACATATAAAAAATTAAAGCTAGAGTCTATATAATTATAATTAACGAAAGGAATTGATATTAGACTGCTGTTGAGCAGTATCAACAGTGCATTTAACAGGCGACTCTCCGACTACCGCAACTTCGTCTCAAGCAGCTCAGCTTGTTCAGCAAAGCGTTGGCTCAAAACTTCCAGAAAAATTGATGAGGAAGGTTGATCTACAGCCTTTCCTGGTCTCATGTCAGGCTGTGTATTCTAGCGCTGGTCGTCGGTGCCGTTATTGTGTCAAAATTGAGTGTGTTTTCGCGTGTTTCTTCGTTAAAATATTATGCTTAACTTTGAGTGCTTTTGTGTGAGAGTGTGTTCATCTGTGAAATTGTTGGTTTATTAAGTGACTGTGTTTAAACTATTTTGTCTGTTGATTCTAATGAGTGAAGTTTGTATGTATGCGGTTGTTTCTGGTTTGCTTTGTATTACTTTGTGTTATACTAGGGGGTTTGCCCCCTGCTCGCTTCGCCAACCCCCGGCTCGCTACGCTCGCTGAAATCTCGGGGAGAAATGTAGAGTGATCCGATCTTGACAAATTTGCACAGAATGTTGCAATGAGCAGGAAATACATAATCTTCGAGTTTTGTTAAGATAGCTAAAAAAAACAACAAAGATCTTCATACAAAATTTTAATTTGCATCTAATTGTTCCTATGGCAGCTATATGATATAGTGATCCGATCTTGACCAAATTTTCACAAAATGTTGCAATTAGTAGGAAATACATAATCTGCGGTTAAGATAGCTAAAAAAACAACGGAGATATTCATACAAAATTTTAAATTATATCTGATTGTTCCTATGGCAGCTATATGATATAGTGATCCGATCTTTACCATATTTTCACAGAATGTAACAGTGAGTAAGAAATTCATAATCTGTGAGTTTGGTTGAGATAGCTCAAAAAATAAAAAAAAATTCCTACGCAATTTTGACCTTTGACCCCCATTTTAGCCCCTTCCAGGGGGGATATCAAAAAATCCCGTCTTATTGCACGACAATTATGTCTCAGGTATGTTGTGTGAAAATTCAGCTCGATATCTTTAACTGTTTGGCCTACAGACTCAGTCAGTTAGGACAAAGAGTTTTATATATATATTTATGTCGTAGATTCTAGAAATTGTTAATATTAATTTTGAATGTTAACGGTTAAGTCTCAATAATAAAGATAGTTATGTAATATAGTCGGGTTACCACTGAAAGTAATGTGGAAGGATTGCCTCTACCGAGCATGGCCCAGGGGTGTTGTTCAGTAGTTAGTGTTGGACAGTGTCAATATGACAGAAGATGTGGACGAGTAAGATGACAAGTAAAAGTCAGGCTCTTTTCCGGTGGTGCAGTCAAAGAAGGCAGACGTGCTGGTAGAAAACTGAAAAATAACCTCATCGGGACTTGCTGTGCTTCCAGTAAAATATAAAATATCATTATAATCGAGTAATAAAATGGCTGACACACCATCACCGACATCAGATCGGACGTGGATCGCCACGTCCACTGAAGCATCGAGTTAACGCGTTAGAAGACTTGAATTCTCAAAACCAAAAAATCATCCAGTTGCTGAAAGCAATGCAGATGCCTGCAGCAACAACAACAACACGCGAAATCTCTGTGTCGCTGCCTATATTCAGTCCGGAAGCCGCTGGTGCCGACGCCGGTGCATGGTGTAAGACTGCGAACATGATTTTGCCTGAGCATCCACTCGAAGGAAGTGCACTTGTAATGGCCCTGAGCAAATCACTATCTGGAACCGCATCCCAGTGATTATCGCTAATTTGCTTTCCCGGGATGACTTGAAAGAATTGTTCATGCAAAGATATGAGGCTGTGTAGACGCCGACCGCCATCTTATTCAACATACTAAATGGACGGCCAAATAAAAATTAAAGCCTGTATGTGTATGGCAGCCGCCTAGTGACCTCCCTGATGCCGAAATGGCAATCGATGAATATGCAAGAAATAGCAGTTTCATTTGTAATGGCCCACGCAACGCAAATCGACACACGGCTGCAGCGTCTCCTATATACAACAACAATAAAGACGCGCAGCGAAATGCAGCAACAGCTAAAGGCGTACGCATTTGCTAAGCGGACCGAACATTCTGGACCAGACCTCGGCCCAGAAAGAAAGAAACTCAAGATGCAAGGTTCAACTAAATACCATTACTGTGGCAAACTCGCGATCTGTCGCGATCGAACACTCATTGAGTACAGACGTGCCTACGGACTGCGCAAACGCAACAATCAAACAACAACAACCAGCGTTACAACCACCGATGCTTATCACGCTACGTGCTGAAATCTCTAGCTTATGGAGCTCGCAGTGCAGCTCTCCAGCTGTGGTCGCATTAATTTCGACAGACACCGCTCCAACAACTAGTACAATGACCTCAGTAGTTACTACAATCGCAGCAACAACAACAACTGCAACTGTATCCGTCATCAACAACGCGTTAACGGCTACAATACCCAAAGCGATTTCTGCAACGCAAGCGGATCATTCAATTATGACAACAACTTCTAGCTCTAGCCGCATCGCCGCCAAGAACAACAACGTTAACAAACAAGAATCAAAACAAAAACCGAAAACGGGTCCAGCTGTTCAGACTGGTATGGATCGCTACATTCAAATTAAAAGAAAGTCGAGCCCCCTAAACTCGAAGCCAAAAATTATCCGTGGCGACTCAAGCCTAGATACAAACAAAAATCCAATTTACAATAACAAGTTTAAAATTCTGGCAGACAACTCTGACGATCTGCCCTCTGAAGCTGGCGAAGGTGATAAAAGAAAGCCAAAGCCACCCCCTATATATATCCGAGAGAAAAGCTCCAATGCTCTCGTAAACAAAATTATAGAGCTTATTGGGGCGGACAATTTTCATATAATCCCCCTTGTAAAGGGCAACATTCATGAAACAAAAGTCCAATTGAAGTCCGAAGATAATTATAGAGTATTGTCGAAGTTTCTAAACGACAGTAAAAAGAACTTCTACACGTACCAACTAAAAAGCAGCAAGGGACTGCAAGTCGTACTGAAGGGCATTGAGCCTGATGTTACACCTGAAGAAATAACTAAGGCGCTACAAGATAAAGGATTTAGCGCTAAGACAGTTTTCAACATCCTAAACAGAGACAAGAAACCGCAGTCGCTATTCAAGGTAGAACTTGAACCTGAAAGCAAGTCGTTAAAGAACAACGAAGTGCACCCAATATATAAACTTCAGTTCTTATTGCACCGTAGAATCACAGTAGAAGAACCACATAAACGCAAGGGACCGGTACAATGCATAAATTGTCAAGAATATGGCCATACAAGAAAATACTGTACACTGAGTTCGGTGTGTGTGGTTTGCGGAGAGCTTCCCGACTCTGCACACTGCCCAGTGGATAAAGACGACCCCATCACAAAAAAGTGCAGCAACTGCGGTGGTAATCACACAGCTAATTACAAAGGATGCCCAATATATAAGGAGATGAAAAGTCGACTCCATCAGCGAGTGACCACTGCACGTCCCCAAAACGTACCGTTTACCCCATCCAAATTAAACCCAGATGTCTTCTTTTCGACTGCAGCCCGATCCTCTTTTGGCCCCGAAAACTTCACAAGAAACGTGACATTCGCAAACGCGTTAAAATCAGGACTGGAGCCTCCTGCCTTAAATATACCGTTTTCACAAGAAGCACACTTGGAACCCAACACGGCAAAGCAGTATCAACCAACGGAGCAGCAACAAAGCAGCAAAGCCTTATGGACTTCATGGCATTTATGCGGACAACCATGCAAGATTTAATGCGAAACCAAAATCTTTTGATACAAATGCTGCTATCACAACAATCAAAATAATCGATAGCTCCCCTACGTATATCTATGTGGAACGCTAATGGCGTTTCACAACGTAAACTTGAGTTAGCTCAATTTCTTCTCGACAATCATATCGACGTTATGCTACTCTCAGAAACACACCTTACAAACAAGTACAATTTTAATCTACGAGGCTACTTGTTCTACGGAACAAATCATCCCGAAGGTAAAGTGCATGGTGGTACTGGTATTCTGATTAGAAACCGCATCAAGCACCACTGCCATTAGGAATTTGCTGAAAACTACCTACAGGCCACATCTATAAGCATAAAACTGGACAATGGTAACCAACTTACTCTAGCCGTCGTATACTGCCTCCCTCGCTTTACCATAACTGAAGGTGAGTTTACGCAGTTTTTTAACTCACTTGGAGAACACTTTATAGCAGGAGGAGACTACAACGCCAAGCACACACACTGGGGATCTCGACTCGTTAACCCAAAAGGAAAGCAGCTTTACAATTCCGTTATTAAAGCTAACAATAAGCTAGACCATGTTTCTCCCGGTAGACCAACATACTGGCCAACAGATTCCAAGAAACTACCCGATTTAATTGACTTTGCAATAAGCGCCGAATGTCTTTTTAGATCTCTCATCTGATCACTCACCTGTTCTAATAAAACTACTTCGACAAACAGAGTCCGTAGATCAACCGATTAGACTGACTTCACATAAAACCAAATGGCTTCGATAAAAAAAATATATTAGTTTACATATTGAACTAAAACCTCTCCTTAACGTTGAAGCTGACATCGAACACTGTGTAAATACACTGGAGTCCGTCCTCGTCACCGCAGCTCGTATTACAACACCTGAAACTACACAAGTACTACACATCCAACAAAAGTCAAATCTAGAAATCGAACAACTCGTCTAAGAAAAGCGACGAAAAGCTCCCATATTGTGCGGTATGCACTGTCGCACAACTCTTCAATGCTATCACAAAACTAGGCCATTTCCCACAGAGATGGAAAAGGTCGGTCATTATAATGATACCGAAACCAGGAAAGGATCACACTGTCCCGTCGTCATACAGACCTATAAGCCTATTATCGTGTCTAAGCTCTTCGAAAAGTGCCTGCTGAATCAGATAAATCCATTTATAAGACTCCACAACAAAATCCCATCGCATCAATTCGGCTTTCGGGAAAAGCATGGAACTATTGAGCAGGTCAACCGCATAACATCAGAAATACGAAACGCCTTCGAAAATCGAGAATATTGCACAGCAATATTTCTAGATGTCTCTCAAGCATTTGACAGAGTCTGGTTAGACGGCCTAATGCATAAAATGAAATCAACGCTTCCAAATAACACACACAAGCTCCTAAGGTCATATCTCTACGATAGAAAATTTGCAGTCAGATGTAATACAGCTTTATCCGACGATCACACCATTGGAGCCGGAGTTCCACAAGGCAGCGTACTTGGGCCGACACTATACGTCCTCTACACAGCAGACATTCCAACAAGCAGGGAACTAACAACTTCTACCTTCGCTGATGATACAGATATTCTCAGCCGCTCAAGATGCCCCATACAAGCAACTGCGCAATTGGCTCTTCACCTGGTCGACGTAGAAAAATGGCTATCCGACTGGCGGATAAAAATAAACGAACAGAAATGCAAGCGCGTTACGTTTACCCTGAACAGGCAAAATTGTCCACCGCTCAGATTAAACAACACCGTACTCCCTCAAGCAAACGAAGTGACGTACCTAGGAGTTCACCTCGACAGAAGACTCACATGGCGCAGATACATCGAAGCAAAGAGAACACTCCTAAAACTAAAAGCCAACAGTCTTCACTGGCTTATTAACGCTTGCTCGCCCCTTAGTCTTGATCACAAGGTTCTGCTCTACAATTCTGTGCTAAAGCCTATCTGGACCTATGGCTCCCAATTATGGGGGAGTGCTTGCAATAGCAATATTGATATTGTCCAGCGAGCCCAGTCAAAGATATTGAGAACCATCACCGGGGCACCGTGGTACGTTCGAAACGAAAACATACAAAGCGACCTGAATATCCAGACGGTCAAAGATGTAATAACAGAACAGAAGACAAAGTACTTTGCCAAGCTTTCCACGAACCCCAACCACTTCGCGAGAGGCCTAATAAGGTTGTGCAGCCGATCCCGTCTTCGTCGTATTGACCTACAAACCCAATGATAGACTTTAGGGCCGCGTGTCAACTTACAGTCCAAGAAGACTGTTAACTATTGTTTATTTATAAGATTTGCAAAATTATTGTTAGTCTCAAATTAAGAGAAGATCCAATAAGTAAAAGCCAAGTAATATTAAAAAAAAAAAGATTATTCTCGTCACATAACAAGATTATGTAAGAAAGATGTAAAATTCGAATGGACACCTGAATGCCAAAATGCCTTCGAACATTTAAAATCGGCACTAATGAACCCAACTCTTTTACAATATCTAGACTTCAGCACAGAATTTTGCATAATTACAGATGCTACTAAACAAGCATGTGGAGCAGTCCTAACACAAAACAAAAATGGACTCCAGCTTCCAGTTGCATACGCATCAAGATCTTTTACAAAGGGCGAAAGCAATAAAAGCACAACAGAAGAAGAACTGTCAGCTATTCATTGGGCAATAACACATTTCAGGCCATATATTTATGGTCGACACTTCACTGTCAAAACAGATCAAAGAGCACTTACCTACCTATTTTCAATGACAAACCCCAGTTCCAAACTAACACGTATGAGACTTGAATTAGAGGAACATAATTTTACAGTAGAGTACCTGAAGGGCAAAGATAATTATGTAGCCGATGCGCTATCAAAAAAATATTCAAACAAATAATATAATTCTGAAAGTCACTACCAGAAACCAAAGTAAACAGAAAAACTCCTGCGCAGAAAAAAGAACAAGTAGATATGCATAAGCAAACTCTAAATAAAGCTTCTAAGCCCAACGTATATGAAGTCCTTGTAAATGATGACGTACGAAAAGTAGTGACCTTGCGAATAACGAATTCACTATGTTTACTAAAACATGTAAAACAAGTTATGGCAAGAATTGACGTTAACGATATGTACACCAATGGAATTCTCGACTTAGGTCAGTTCTTCCAAAGGCTTGAAAAAGAAGCCGGTATGCTTAATATCAGCCAACTCTTTTAAAATAATGGGCAACAAAATATTACAATCTCTAAGAGTAGCGCTACACAAGCCGGTGACCCTATTATCAAATAATGAAAAAGAGAAAGAAGTAATACTGTTTACATTCCATGACGGCCCAATACAAGGAGGTCATACAGGCATAGCTAAAACGTTAGCTAAAATAAAAAGGCATTATTATTGGAAACAAATGATACGAGATATATTAAAATATATAAGACAATGGCCCAAATGCCAAAAGTCAAAAACAACAAAACATACAAAACAAAGACTCCATTGACTATAACAGAAACGCCACAAATGGCTTTTGACAGGGTAATTGTGGATACGATCGGTCAGCTACCCAAATCTGAACAAGGAAATGAATACGCAGTAACCTTAATCTGCGACTTAACAAAATACCTTGTAGCAATACCAATTAAAAACAAAAGTGCAAAAACAGTAGCAAAAGCTATATTTGAAGATTTTATTCTAAAGTACGGTCCAATGAAGACGTTCATTACGGACATGGGAACAGAATATAAAAATTCAATAATTGAAGATTTATGTAAAAATTTGAATATCAAAAACATAACTTCTACCGCACATCATCACCAGACTGTAGGTACCGTGGAGCGAAGCCTCAGAACACTTAATGAATTCATCAGCTCATACATCTCAGTTGACAAAACAGATTGGGATGTATGGCTACAATACTTCGTATATTGTTTCAACACAATCCCCTCTATGGCACATGACTATTGTCCATATGAGTTAATTTTTGGTAAAACTTCAACATTTTAATAGTATAGATAAGATAAAACCCCTATATAATAGAAGACTATGCTAAAGAATCTAAATTTAGACTAGAACAAGCATTTAAGATTATTTTTATTTCTTATAAATATTTCAAGTATGGCCATACATAGAATAAAATCCCCCATCCATACATAAATATAAATCTTTATCTTTAATATAATTACAAAAAGGCAGTAAGCTACAGTGGAGCATGCTCGACAGTAGGAGACCCAGTACTTTTTGAGTGCAAAGCGTTCACTATTGATTGTTCTTCAATAACAATACAACCAAACAATAGATGGCGCCACTACGAATTTAATAAACACAGAGGTCGCTAGCGTCTCATTAAAGGAGCTTTCGTTATTCGACTTTGAAATTTTGTTTCAAATTTATGGTGGCGGAGGGGGGCGTGGCAAAAATCTAAAACAAACTCGTTTAATGCAAGATACAGATGAACTTACATGCCAAATTTGGTGGCTCTAGCTCTTATAGTCTCTGAGATATAGGTGTTCAAAAACGGGACAGACGGACAGATGGCTATATCGACTCGGCTGTTGATGCTGATCAAGAATATATATACTTTATGGGGTCTGCCACGCCTCCTTCTGCCTGTTACGCACATTTTTATTTGCACAAACTTAATAGACCCATTTGTACTTTTTTAAAGTACTGGGTCTAAAAATATTAATAAGAATTAAAATAACTATAAAATAAAGTATTAATAAGAATAAAAATAATTTTAAATAAAAAAAAATATTAATAAGAATTAAAATAACTATAAAAAAAATATAATTAAGAATTAAAATAGTTATAAACAAAAAAAACAAAAATTATTAATAAGAATTAAAATAACTTCATAATATTACGTTATTTTTTAAAAGGAGCATGTACACATATGTGCACCAACACTTTGTTGTTATGCCAATACAAACAACATAAAGCATCAACTTTGTCGCAGCGCGGCCTAAGCCAGTGCCTTCTGCACATTTCAAGTGCGGCCGAAATATGATCGCTCTTGATAGCGGCGATCGCTTAATATCCGAGTCAGCATGCTTCCCATTGCTGACCGCTATGTATAAATATATATGTGCATGCATAACATCCTCTGCCCGATAGCAGTATATATGTATGCTTTACATATGTACTTTTATATAGAATATGTAAAACGGCTGAACTGTCGCTGCTTCTCAGCGCTCAGCCTTTAAGTTAAGAATTCAGAATGAAATAAACGGGACTTCGGCACTGGCGTGTCGAAGCCATTCCAAACCAACAAAAACATATTATTATTTGGGATGCCTGTGACAACTTTACCCTGCATAAAACTAAATCATCATACCTGCAATAGTAAATCTTTACACTGTACTAGTGCCGCAAAATTCGGCACGAAGCGTCAGTACCAAGACGCCATCCCTAAGCACTGGCGGAACTCCTTGTCAAGGCTCAGGATTGCCTCGACTTTTGCGGTATCTGTGCCAATTCCTTCCCCACTAATTACATGATCCAAATAAACCAGCCTCTTTCGGAAGAAACTACAATTCTTTCTGTTTAGCTTCAGGTTAGCGGCTATAAACCGCCTCTCTTAGGTTGGGTGTTGTTCCTTGGTGCTACCTATCAATCACGGTGTCTAATGCGCGTTGGAATGTTGCACAAGCGGAATGCAACCCGAATGGCATCACACGCCATTGGAACAAACCCCTCCCTGGCACCGTAAACGCCGTGCACTCTCTACTATCTGCCGCCATGGGTATCTGCCAGTAACCCTGCTTCAGATCCAGTGTTGATATAAGA
This sequence comes from Drosophila neotestacea, assembly GCA_035044365.1. Lineage (NCBI taxonomy): Eukaryota > Metazoa > Arthropoda > Insecta > Diptera > Drosophilidae > Drosophila > Drosophila neotestacea. The sequence continues at coordinate 89,666 of JAWNMD010000224.1, forward strand.
CGAGCATGTCTTAACCTCTCAAGGATGTGGTTGATCCGAGGGACAGGATATGCACCCGGGATAGAGTGGGCATTGAGCTGTCGGTAATCTATACACATGCGCCAATCTCCTGTCTTCTTTTTGACCAGGACGATCGGAGCGCTATGTGGACTGTGCGACGGCTCAATGGAATTCACCCGGATCAACTTATCGACCTGCTCGTCTATCACCCTTTGCATGGCCGCACTCTTGGGATAATACCTCTGCTTCAGAGGCTTATCATCTTTCAACCTTATCTTATGTTCTGCTATGTGTGATATTCCCTTCAGGTTGTCGATGAGTGCCAGTTCCGCTTCCAAGAACTCCCTTAGTTCTGGTTCTAGGTCCTCAGGCCACCCTGCCTCCTCCATCGGGGATTCCATCTCCTCCTCGTCACCCATATATACCTTCGCGAGCTCAGATGGGGATCCTACCTCCACAGACCATGTTCCGGTTTCCCTTTTCTCACCGCCGCTTAATATTAAGACCTCGGGGACAGTCTCAACCCGATCATCTTGCCCTTCCGGCACTCTATTCTCCTCTGAAGAAGCTTGGGAGCACGCCGTATCGGACTCTCTTGCCCCATTCCGCCTTCGTGCTCTTCGGCACCTACGTCGGCCGCGTGTTCCCCCTACTGGCCGCAGGATACCTTCTACCGACTCTCCGTTATCAGCAGGTAGCTCCGGTTTGGCAACTGTCAAAACTACCGTCTCTAGCACAAGGTGGGCGTTGCCAATTTGCAAGGTCGTCCCCATGGCGCACAAGAAATCCATACCAAGGATGATGTGGTCCAGCATGGAAGGCATGATAAGCATTGGCATACTTATTACCTTACCAGCTAGGCATACGTCCATCCTTAGTAACCTCTCAACCTCCAATGTCGACCCATCCGCTAACCGAATCCACGACTGGACCTCCTGGGTCTCTCCTCGGATCGCCCTCTTGCGTACACACTCTTCACTCATAAAGCTGCGTGTTGCGCCCTTGTCAATGGTGGCTGGCATGATCTGCCCTCCAATCCCCACCTTTGCGACGTTGCGACCCCCTACACTGCTAACGGAAATTCTATTGCTGTGTCGTCGGAGTATTGGCGCCGCTCTGGCCCTGGCCCCGCCCCAGGGGACGCCACAGCCCGTTTCCCTCCTCGACTCGTCCACAACAATTTTGGCTGCTCACGCCTTTCTCACCGCAACGCCTACAAAATGTCACTTGAGCATTTGGGCATTCCCGCGCGAAATGTTCTTCTTGAGCGCATTTGTGACAAGCCCTTCTTGGGTTGAATACTGGTCCACCAACTTGGGCCATCATCCGGTTTGTGGCCGCCGGAGGCTCTACAGGAAATTGTGGGACTCCACCTCCAATTTCCACCGGCCTGGCTGCGTTAGGCGGGGACCGAAACGGGTTGAATGGGGTGCTGATTGCCTGATTGCCTTGGCTTGGATTCATACTAACCGAACCAGAATTCCGCGGCCATCTGGGTTAACTGGGAGAGTGGCGAGAGAGAGGCGCGGCATTTTCATATGCTCGATGTAGCTCTCCCACCACATCGTAGCCTGCATGATGCATTAATGCCCGGAGATCAATAAGATAATCCTTAAGTTCTTCCCCCTCGCGCTGTCGGCGGGACCGAATTTGATCTTCCAGTCGCTCAAAGTAACGCGGCGGCAAATAAAATTCTAGAAAACCATTTCTAAAATCTTTCCAAGGTTTGTTCCTCAATCCACATGTTTGGAACCAGCGAGAGGCCCTATCTACAAACACTTCGGACATAACGCTGGGCATGCGCTCCAGATCAATGCCGTGGGCGACTGCTCGCTCTTCTAGAGTCTCAATGAAAGTCAGTGGGTCAGTCTTTCCGTCATATCTCATACCCCACTTGCGGACTTGTTCTGCTACTCCCTTGGGGGCCTCGCGGTAAAATGATGATGAACCGGGGGATCATGCACTGACCCTACTCTGATATCGGGTACTACCCGAGAGCCCTGGGTTACCACCGGGTTCGTTAGAACGGCCTGGGCCTCGCGAACCGTGCCTCGTGCTCGGCCAACCGAGCCCATGTCTCACGTGAATGGTTACCGTCCAGAACAAATTTGAACTACCGCTTACGCAAGTCCTCCAGTCGGCCTTCTTTGTCGAGCCCGAACTCTTGGGTTATGAGCACAAGTTCCTCCTTTAAACGTTGGTGGATCTAACGCACACCCACACCCGGATTCTGGGACTCACCTGTTTCCACCATCCTAATTTTATTTTTTCTTTTCTTTGCGTCCTGTATTCGTCTTCCGAGCTTCTCGTCTTTTTGTTCGCTTTTCTCCTTCTTTTTTTTTTCTTTTTTTTATACCCTTGCAGAGGGCATTATAATTTTGTCACGAAGCTTGTAACGCATTGAAGGAGGCGTGTCAGACCCCCATAAAGTATATATATTCTTGATCAGGACGACGAGCTGTCTGTTTCTATGCAAACTAGTCTCTCAGTTTTGAAGCTATCTTGATGAAACAGGCCCGTCTTTTTGCAGCACGCAGTACATATGTCGGAACCGGCCGGATCGGACAACTATGTCATATAGCTGCCGTAAGAACAATCGTTTCGAAATCAACATTTAGTAAGAAAAACTTTTTTGTTTCTCAAAATATCTCAACCAAATATACACATTGTGTGTTTGATTAGGTTCTAAACAGGCAGACCAAATTTGGTGTAAATCGGACTACTATATCATATAGCTGCCATAGGAATGATCGGTTCAAAACAACATTTAGTATGAAAAACTTTTTTGTTTCTCAAAATATCTCAACCAAATATACACATTGTGTGGTTGATAAAGTTTTAAACAGGCTGACCAAATTTGTAAATCGGACTACTATATAGCTGCCATAGTAACGATCGGTTCGAAATCAACATTTAACAAATTTTGTAAAAAATCTGACGTCTGACACAGGGCACTGCAAGGGTATCCAAACTTTGAAGCGCCAAAATTAGCTTGCGCTATATTTTTTTGGGTTTTTTTTTGTTTCTTGTCACTTGCCTACGGCCCACTGTACCCCAAATTTTGCTTATGATTTTTGGCCTTAGGTCCACTGTACAACCAAAAAAAAAATATTTTGTTAGCATTTATTGGCCCTTGGCCCACTGTACACAAGCAAAAATATTTTGGGAGTAGTTATTGGACTTCGGCCCACTGTTCACAAAAAAAAAATATTTTGTTGGTATTTATTGGCCTTTGGCATACTGTATGCAACAACAGGTATTTTACGTGTAAATGTTGGCCTACGGTTCCCACTGTTCACTAGCAAAACTTTATCTGCACTCGCTGGCCTTCGGCCCACTGTATATTCTCCACCTTTCTTTGGTCCAAGGCTTGCACTGTACTTTTCCTTCACCAACGCGTGACCCTTTTTCGGGCAAATTTGCACTTCGCGAAACTACCGCAACAAACTGCGTAATAGACGACGGCGTCTCTGCCTTGCGCGACGTTGGCTGCGATGCGCCGTTATGAGCAGAGTTTAGGTCTGTTGGCGCCTCTGTACGTGTGTGAGTGCGCGCGTGGCTCGGCTGATCGTAAGTCTGTGAGCGCATGTGTGTGCGTACTGTACTTATTCCCCCTTCTCCTTTTCTCTTTTCCCATTGTCGGCGCTGTGTCGCTATTCGGCGCGTGTCGCGTCAAAAAAAAAATTATCAACAATGCAGGGTATAGCGGGGTTTGTCCGACTTAAGGGTATTTTCTATTAATGCACTATTTATTTATTTGCCTACAGCCTTACATTTGTTTGGGTACAGGGGAGGGTTTTTACGCCACGACTATACCACGCCCTTTTCACATCTCCAGCGTCCCTGGACCCTTGGATTAAAGTAGTAACTTGTAAAGTAGTTTTCAACCGGGGTACAAATCTCAGTCCGATTGGGTCCATTATTCACAAGAAATTTGTAAATATACTGGACGTGAAGGGGAAAGGCGGGAAATGCTCGGCTGTGTGGGCATAAAATAAATACTAACCACACTATTACGTGGTACTTCCCTACGGAGTTAGTAGCTGCACAGGGTATCAACCGGCGCTTCACGGACTGCCCGTTAGGGTCGCTAGCTACTGTTACTTGCCGGGATTGTTGACGCGGCCAACGGGACTCTACCCCCGTTGTTCAACTACTACTAGTGGTTAGTACTACTGGGTTATGGGTTGCCGGGATTGTTCGCACGGACAACGGGAAACTACCCTCGTTGTTTGAATACTACTAACGATTACTATTTTTGGGGTTATGGGTTGCCGGGATCGCTCACACGGCCAACGGGAAACTATCCTCGTTGTTTAACTACGGTTAATAGTTAAAGAAAGGAAATATTAATAAGTCAGATGGGTTCGGTTTAGTTGCATAGTTTATTCTTGTTGTTTATGCTATTGTTAACTATCCTAGTTATTCTAATTACCTGCACTACCCTGCTGCACTGTCCTCAGGAGCCCTAGTGCTCCGCCTGTTCACGCTCTACTTAGTTCTCTTCTTTTGCCAGACGCGCCAATTTACACGTCTGTCCTTTCTCAATTCCGATCGCTGACTTCTCGAGCCCTTTGTTCGGCGGGTACGCGCTGGCGTCGGTTGCACAACTTCACCACAGAGCTTTCGCTCTGCACCTCGGAGCTTTCACTATCTCACCACGAGGTGAAGCCGCGCTCTACTCTGCAGTGTTGTACAACCTAGCACTGGCGCGCTCTTGCCAATAGCGGCTGTTATATTTAAATTCAAGTTCTTTTCTATTCTGTTCTTTGTTAGTTTTACATGTTATAATTTGCGGCGATAACCATAGGTGTCGCCTCACAATACACAAATATATATACACAAGCATGTTTTGTCGATCAGAAATATTAAAATCATAAGACATTATTTTTGCACAGTAAAAAGTCACATCGAACCACTGTGCGCCAAAAAAATCTATGTGCTTCATAGATTTCTTAAACTAACCTCACTACTGACCAACGCTACGCGCTGTAGTCAGCTTTCATAAAAACCCCCAAATACAAGTGCATGTTTGTTTGTCCTCAAAAAAAAACATAGCGCAAGCTAACTTTGGCACGCCAAAGTTTGGATACCCTTGCAGTGCCCCTGTGTAAGCTGTCAGATTTTTTACATAATTTGTTAAATGTTGATTTTGAACCGATCGTTCCTATGACAGCTATATGTTGTATATATAAGTTAAGTAATTTCGTTATCCCATGATAACGAAATACTTGGTTTCGTCGTCCCATCATGACGAAACCCTGCATTACCTAAACATTGTAGGTAGAGAGATCCAAGTCCAAGAAGAAGAAGAAGATCCCAATCAACAAGTCGATGAGTTTAGTGTAATCGTTATAATATTTATTCAAGTTAAATTTAAGATATGGTTTTCAGTTTTTGTTCTGCTCCAGGTGACCTCCAGGTTTTTTCTGCCCGTCGCTCGTTAGCTTATCTTTTTATAAGCCTCGTTGCTTGTAGTGACGTTGGCGTCGGCGTCGACGCCCGTATTGCAGACAGTGCAATTTGATCGGCACACATTGTTGTTGCTTTGCCGCTGCAGTCAAATTGCTGATCGCAAGTGTTGGGCCGTCGCCGGCCCCTAACTTGTTGATATTGTTGAACAGCGGATATGGTGACCGCTGTCTCAGCGTAGCCGCCGCTTCAGCGAGTCAATGGCACCTAAAATGCTGACTCGGCGCGGGGGGTGACGAGGGAGGTAGAACGTTGGACTTGGCGTGTGCAGTTCATCGCGGGGCGCGTTGGGAGTAAAGTGGGAATAACTGAACTGTTAACTCCTCCCCCTTCAAAGATCTGCGTCCCGCAGATCAAGGTTCCTTGGGGGTGGTTGTACTGGTAGCTTGTGCCTCCAGTTCGTCTATGCCTTGATGTGTCAGAATTCCCTTGGTAGAAGTTTTTTCTCCACACGATATACAGTAGAGCGACTACCAGGAAAGTCATCGCCGCTTCTGTTAAAATTGAAGACAAAAAATTATTGGATATGGTTCATAATTTTTTTAAATTCTGAAGGCTAAAATCATGGACGTATTTAAGGGAAAGCTTATATCCCGCGGCGGTTACTTTGGTTATCACGGCAGGCATAGCCATCACATGAGTGGAAGAATAGCTGCTGTAGGATTGGTGTCCAATATTGACGGTTTCGTTGTCGTATTGGACAATAAATGATCCCGATAGATGATGGCCCCCCGAATCTGCCACGATCGTGCCGTTGTAGTTTGTGAGAAATAGGGTGCCGTCGTCCACTAGTTCAACTATTTCTAGATCGTTTCGCAGGTAGTCACATAGGGCGTGTAGGCCTTTTAGCAGCCTAGGGATGCAGCTGTCTTCGTCTAGTTTTTTCAGGTCCTTCTCCTGACACACAGTTGTATTTCCAATAGAAAGGCAATTTCCCAGCACTGCATAGGTTTCCCGGGGATCCATTGCCAGCTTGCTAAATTCCAGAACCACCTGTTTCCCTGAGGTAATTGTTGGGTACAAGAGCATTAGCCGGTATTTCGTGTCCACGACCTTGGGCAGTGACAGAACGTATAGTAGGGAAGTTCCGTTGGTCAACATTGACGGTTCAGAAAATTCCACTGCTTCCACCACATTTTGGTATGGTAGGCTCTGTGTTTCCTTTAACAGAGTCTCTACTTCCTTATGGTCCAGTAGATTGGTATTGACGACTCCCGTCTTCGCCAGTTGACAAGCCCTCGTGATTTCGTCGACTTGGTTCACCAGAATCATTGCCTTGTGCAGTACTACTGTGGCCACATGTACGTCCCCGTCGATGGCGTTTACCCTTGTCACAATGTCGTCTAACCTTTGTAACGAGTCATGTGTGGCGTCGAACAACCTTGTGTTTATCTTAATTTGCTGGTAGTTGTTTTTTACTACATTATCCTGTGACTGGAGGATAATATTCCAGTCCGAGGCATCAGGTGATCCGGCGACCCATTTCCAAGCGGATCCCAGCCAATCTATGGAAAGTGGCTTTCGGTGTGTCGTAGCGGTCATCTTTGTAATCCCGTCTGTAGCTTTTTGCAGGTAATGGCATACTAACGCTCCGATTCTGCTATCTGTAATTAGCGAAGCATCGTCGGTGGTTGTGTAGATGATCTGCTGGAGTTGTTGTAGGTCGATTATGTGTGCAAGTTTGAACACTCCGTTGACACGCCATACAACGCCCTGTTGAAGTGGGATGACCGGTGCATCGTATCTAAAGATGTGTAGAGCTGTTGCGACGTGAACGATCGCCATTCTTGGGAGAGAGTTGTTACTTAGTTGTTCTAATTTTAATTTGCTTACTTCTAGGTGTTTGGAAAATCTTTAGCTTAATTTTTTTCTGTTTGTGTCTTTTTTAAGTGTGTTGTGTTTTTTAGACCCAGTACTTTAAAAAAGTACAAATGGGTCTATTACGTTTGTGCAAAAAAAAAGTGCGTAACAGGCAGAAGGAGGCGTGGCAGACCCCATAAAGTATATATATTCTTGATCAGCATCAACAGCTGAGTCGATTTAGCCTTGTCCGTCTGTCTGTCTGTCTGTCTGTCTGTCTGTCTGTCCCTTTTTTGAGTTCCTAGATCTCAGAGACTATAAAAGCTAGAGACACCAAATTTGGCATGTACGTTCATCTATATGTCCCATTGATCAAGTTTGTTTTAGATTTTTGCCCCTCCGCCCCCGAAAATTGAAATACAAAATTTCGAAGTCGAATTACAAGAGCCCCTTTAGTGCTAGCGCCTTGATTTTTGGTACATAATAATTTATAATAATATAATAAACGCTATAGTCCAAACCAGTCCAGAAAATTTCATTCCAATCGGATGATAAACGCGCAAGTTATTCAACTAACAATGTTACGAGCAAAAGGAAGAAGAAGACACGCTAGCGACCTCTGTGTTTCTTAACTTATCTTCGTAGTGGCGCCATCTATTGAATGGTACGCAACATTGAAGAGCAATCTATAGTGAACGCTTTGCACTCAAAAAGTACTGGGTTACTGCATTTTTGTTTTGAATTTAATTACTAAGCGTTGGTTTGTGAAACGTTTTCAATGTATTTCAGCTTTTTAAATGAGATTTGTGGATAAGTTTCCCTGATTTGGTCTTAACGGTAACCCTACCATTCGTCTTTACTTCCTCTGTCTTGAATCGCTGTTTGTCTTTACTTTTAGTCTGTTTATTGGAGACATAAACGGTGTCCCCTTGGCTATAAGTGATAGACTTTTCTCTATTCTTATTAAACCTATCAGTGCACATTTTCTGTTTGTATTGGAGTAACCCTCTTATGTCTTCTTGGGTTTGCTCTTTGAAATTTGTGAGGCCCTGATAGTTAATTCTGGAGGTCCTGTCAAAAAAAATATCAACTGGCTTACGGTTCGTAACCGAGTGGACAGAGTTGTTATACCTGTCTACGGCTATAAAAACCAATTCTATTGCTTTCAGATTTTTATTGTCCTTTTTCAGACACCTGTAAATTTCGAGAAAGGTTGAGTGGAATCTTTCTATTTGGCCGTTTACTTCGCTTTTTTGAGACGGAGTGTAATACACGTCGATTCCCAAGGACTGCAAGTAGTTCAGTACCGTTGGGCAAAGTAGACCTCTTTCATTATCAGATACCATTGTTTTTGGTGTCGTAAAATAATGAAGAACATCGGTCAATTTCTCACGCAGATTCACTGCAGACTTAGACTCGATTGGGAAAAGCTTTGCAAATTTGGAAAATTTGTCGATGCAACTCAAGAATTTGTAGCCCTCAACCATGAACAAGTCAATGTGTAGAATCTCACACGGGTATGTTGGGATTGGGGTCAATTGGAGTTCCGGTTTATTTGGGTGTCTGTCGTATTTAAACATTTTACAAACCTGGCAAGAACAGATTTGGGTCCTAATACGACTTGCCATTCTGGGAAAATAAAACCTTTCTAGAATTTGTAATTTCAATTCTTTCGCATTTCGGTGGGCCCTTAAATGTTCTTCCCCTATTATTCTGCACACCTCTTCTTCGTCACTCATGTCAGGCACTAACCTTTGGGTTATCCGGATTTTGTATCCCGCAAATGATTCTAAGCAAGAGGTTTGTAGAGACTGCAAGTAAATTTCTGGTATTTTGACACCGTTAATCACCAGTGGCTTTAAATAATTTTTCAGAGAGGTTTGTATGGTTTGGGATCCGTTGCTTATCGGGAATAAGTGGCGTACGTATCCCGTGTGCGGGGTCTCGCAAGCATATTCCTGCCGGTTAGGGTCAAAGACGAGCTGGTTCCTAAATACGTTTATAGGGGCTTCAACATGCGGAATCAAATCTGATGCATCTTGGAGGGCACTGTGAACTGTAGCCATGGACTCAGTTGCTGAAAAAGGTGGCTGTATCGGAACCAAGATAGTTGATGTTTGAAGTGATGCGAGAAAGAGCATCAGCAACCACATTTGATTTCCCTGGCTTGTAAATAAGCTCGCAGTTGTATTCTTCTATGCGTGATTTCCATCGCTTTAGCTTTGCATTATAGTTTCTGTTACCCAATGCAAACGTTAGTGGTTGGTGGTCAGCATAGACTTTTATGGATCCAGCACCGTATAGGTAAGATCGAAGATTGTCTAATGCCCATACTATGGCGAGCATCTCTTTCTCGTTAGTGGCAAAGTTTTCCTCAGTTGCATTTAGTGACCTTGAAATGTAGGCTATAGGCCGATCTTTCCCCATGTCACTCTGAGAAAGGACTGCCCCGATGGCATAATTTGACGCACCCGTAGTTAAGTGGAAAGGCTTGTTGAAGTCTGGAAAGGCTAACACTTCTGAAGAAGCGAGGATGATTTTCAGGTCGTTAAAGGCTTTCAACCCTTCATCATCGAGCACGATTGGAATTTTTTTTTTACTGTGATGCCTTAACCTTGGCATGTTCCCCTCTAGTGAGGTTCGTTAAAGGTTTGGCGACTTTAGCATAGTCGCAAATAAATTTTCTATAGTATGAAGTCATTCCCAAGAAACTTTTAAGCTCCTTTACATTAGTGGACGGCTGCATTTCTTTAATGGCTTTTACTTTCTTCTCGTCTGCTCTGATTCTGTCTGAGGTTACTACGTACCCCAAGAATTCAACATGAGTACGCAAGAACTGCGTTTTTTCTAAATTTACCTGCAATCTAGCCCGTTTTAGCTTTTCAAATATGGCACGAAGGTTGTGCCAGTGAGACATAATCTTTACTGAAGACGATGATATTGTCTATATAGACATAGCAAATTTTGCCGATGTGCTCCCTCAATACATCGTCAATCATTCTCCGGAAGACAGCTGGGGCGTTCTTCAAACCGAATGGGAGATGAAGGAATTCGTATTTCCCATTTAATGTAGAGAATGCGGTTTTTGGGATGTCAGATTCTTTCATATGAATCTGGTGAAATCCCGACGTTAAGTAAAGGGTCGTGAAAAATTTGGCCTCTCCTAGGCTAGACAAGGTGGACGTTATGTCAGGGATCGGGTAAGTGTCAGAGATGGTAACGGCATTAGGTCGTTTGAAATCAATCACCATTCTATATTACTTCTCTCCATTTGGCTTGGGTTTCTTTGGAACCACCCATACTGGAGAGTTGTAGGGGCTCTTCGAAGGCCTAATTACTCCCTCATGCAAGAGTTCTTCAACTTGTTTTTCTAACTCCCCTCTCATGTTCGCGGGGTTAGGGTAGCTTTTTGAATATATCGGTTCTTGAGTGCTTGTGCGGATTTCCGCTCTAACGCTCGTTTCCACAGCTTCACCTGGTGAAAGTGGTTCGAAAATGGCCGAATACTCGTTAATTAATAGGTTAAGAGACTTTTTTTCCTCCTCTGGATGTTGGTCGTCAATCAGTACGTGAATATTATGGGATGCCCTAGCCAATAGTGGAATTTTCACTCCAGGAGTTAGTGTCAAGGAATCGTTTTCTCTATCAATTATTGCTTTAAGTGATTTTAAAGTATCGTCTCCAATAATGCCGTGGAAGGCGCTTAACCCCGGAAGAATAAAAAACGTAATTGCCTATTGGACTGAAGAATGGGCCTGTGAGTTGGTGAGTTATTTCTATTTTTCCTGCTGCGGTTTGGACTTGAAAAGGTTTGAACAAGGGGGTGCAGCCCTTGGCTATCTGGGGGCTAATAAAGTTCTTGTTTGCACCAGTGTCTATGAGAAACTGTAGCTTAGCCCCGTCTTTAGCGCCATACTCTATGTATGGAACGCTAGAGAGGCGTCGGTCATAAAATTTATTTCGTCTGTGTTACCGAACTCGCCTTCTGGTCGAAGTTGATCGTCCGCTTGTAACGGGCAGTTCGGTAAAGTTGCCGCGCTGCCGCGGTAGGCTTCCTCATAGTAAGTCTCGCCGTTCGACTTTTCGTCATACTCGCGCGTAGCGGGACCCAAAGGAGATGGGACGGTGTTCAAATGGTATAATCTTTGAGCCTTGCGGAAAGGGTTGAGGCTAGATGAGGTACTAGGGCTGCGCTTAAAGCTCAAATTCCCGTGACTCTGTGTGCTAACATTAGAACGATAAGATTGCCCTGACTGGTTAGATTCCATTTTAATAGCTGGTCGGGGGGTCGAAAATCTATGAGAAGGTTGTTGCATCTGGGGTGAAGCCTGGTTATCCGCTAACTGGTTAGGTTGAAATCCCCACGGGTATCTGGGTACGAATGGAGGGCGATAAGCTTGGTGAGGTGACGGGAACCTATTGTTGTAAGATACGTGAGCCTTAGAAGTCACATTCTGTAACTCCAAGCAGATGGCGTATGCCTCTGGCAAGGTCTTAGGTCCGCGAATTATTAACAATTTTGAAATGTCTCCATTCAACATCCAATGCTCTGTCCCTATAAGATTCAACCAAAACGCTAGTAATTTCTGGTTTTTGGTCTCCATTTTTAAGGCTTCGTACTATGAGAGCAAAGTGGTTATTGACTGCTGTATAGAAGGCATCGACTGTCTTCATCCCTTGACTTATTTGACCCGTTTGGTGTTCGAGTGTACGTAAGTCGCGTTTGTCCGCGTAATGGAGTGTTAGAATGCGCTTGATTTTATGCCAATCATCATCAAGCACATTGTAAGAAATGAGAGCCGTTTCGGCATTGCCCCTTATCTTTTGCCTAATGTGAAGGACTATCGAGCGATAGATTGGCCTGTCTTTGATTATCTGATAATCTTTCAGAATCGCCTTAGCTCTACCGATCCAAGAAGCGTAGTTATCGAACTCGCCCTCGAAGACCTGTAACTCCTTGACGCAATCTGGCAATTTTGATATTTCCTTTAGTTCATATTCATTGCGAGCTGGTGTCAAAGGTTTAGGTTGAGCGATAACTGGACTTTCTTTCTCACGAACGCTTTCTAGTGCGGCCACCTTGTCACTGACTTTTTTAATATCTTCCTTAACGTTAGCCATCTGGCCAAGTAAAGCTGTCAGAGTCGTATCGAACTTTGTTAAAGTTTCTTTCATTTCTTACATTTTAAAATCGGACAGACGATATTACACGATTCGCAACAATTAAGTTTTAAGTATTGATTATTGATCTTTACAACGCAATGAAATTATTTATTTTCTTGATTTACAAATTTTTTATTTTTAGCTGATTGTTTTTCTTTTTATTTTGTGTCTATTTTATATTTAGCTGATTGTTTTTCTTTTTATTTTTATGTTTGAAAACGTTTCACTCACCCGTGTGTTTTTTTAATTTTATCCAGTGTGGTGTAGTCGTGTAAGTACAATTTCCAAGTGACTTACAATGTGCAGATTCTTAATGAGTAAGAAACGACTTTAGTAATTTGTAAAACTTAAAAATAGAGTTAATTTGCAAAACAAGTGACAAGTGAATCTTCGTGTGTGGTTCTTTTTCTTTGTTATTTAAGTTTCTCTTATTTTGTGTGGGCCTGACTTTTTGATTTTACTTTTTGGTATAATTTTTCATTTTTGTTTGTGTTTTTTCTTAAATGCTATTCGTTTCCATTTTGATTGGGCATCAGGTGCGGTGGACCGTATTGTTCCTCTTTGGCATACCGCCTACTAGGGTACGGCTGAACACACAACTCACTAGGCGGATCCTTGTGTTGGTAACACTGATCGTATCTAGCAAGCTACCTTTACCACTTTTTTCGTTATTATTCTTTGATATGTTATACAGGGGGCAGCTCGCAAACAAGTTGCCGCAGCGGTTATCGTTTTATTTTTTTGTTCCTGGGACATTTTTGCGCCCGTGAATTCAGTACCTTTCGGTAAACCACCGCGGCGGGTTTGTCACTTATTTACTTTATGACAACCTTTTTGCGCTCGTGAATCTGTTATCCGTTCACTTGTGAACGGGCAGAGCTCCGCAGCGGGTAGGTTACATTTTTTATAACAATTTATTAGCGCTCGTGTATATAGTTTAACCAAACTTAAGGTAAACGTCACCACTGCAGCGGGTAATTGTTCGGTTTGTTTTTGGAATTTATTTTGTTTAATTTTGTACGTTTGTCACACAACACCACACAATTTTCCTTTTTTTTTTTTATTTATTATTTGACTTTTCCACTACACGACTTTTGTTCACTTTCACTTATTTTGTACTTATCCTATAGGGGTCCCCATCTAATGTTTTTAGAAGGGTCCCTGCTCGGGCGCCAGTTAAGTAATTTCGTTGTCCCATGATAACGAAATACTTGGTTTCGTCGTCCCATCATGACGAAACTCTGCATTACCTAAACATTGTAGGTAGAGAGATCCAAGTCCAAGAAGAAGGAGAAGAGGATCCCAGTCAACAAGTCGATGAGTTTAGTGTAATCGTTATAATATTTATTCAAGTTAAATTTAAGATATGGTTTTCAGTTTTTGTTCTGCTCCAGGTGACCTCCAGGTTTTTTCTGCCCGTCGCTCGTTAGCTTATCTTTTTATAAGCCTCGTTGCTTGTAGTGACGTTGGCGTCGGCGTCGACGCCCGTATTGCAGACAGTGCAATTTGATCGGCACACATTGTTGTTGTTTTGCCGCTGCAGTCAAATTGCTGATCGCAAGTGTTGGGCCGTCGCCGGCCCCGAACTTGTTGATGTTGTGCAACAGCGGATATGGTGACCGCTGTCTCAGCGTAGCCGCCGCTTTAGCGAGTCAATGGCACCTAAAATGCTGACTCGGCGCGGGGGGTGACGAGGGAGGTTGAACGTTGGACTTGAGGTGTGCAGTTCATCGCGGGGGGGCGATGGGAGTAAAGGGGGAATAACTGCTCTGTTAACTTATATATAGTTGTCCGATCCAGCTGGTTCCGCCATACATATGTACTGCGTGCAGCAAAAAGACGGATCTGTACCAAGTTTCATCAAGATAGCTTCAAAACTGAGAGACTAGTTTGCATAGAAACAGACAGACAGACGGACAGACAGACGGACATGGCTATATCGACTCAGCTCGTCGCCCTGATCAAGAATATATATACTTTATGGGGTCTGTGAGGCTTCCTTCAATGCGTTACACATTTCGTGACAAAAATATAATACCCTCTGCAAGGGTATAAAAATATATTTGCTTAAGCAAAACAGCAACTTGAAGACCTTGCTTAATTGTAGATTTGGCCAAGATAAAACTCGTCTGTTACGTCATTAAAATTTATGACACTATATATATTTTAGTACAGATTTAACAGATGTATTAACAAAATAACACAATCAGCATATAATATAACTTATTTATTTACATTTCATGTACATTTAATTTTAATCATATATACGCCAATATATGTCAAAACAAAAAGGTTGCGAAAGAGTTATCAACGATAGAATATTGCTAAAATTAATTCCGGATTTACTTAATTGTGCAAAATCGGCTAAATTGGTAGCAACGTTTTGTGGTAACTTCATTTTTTCTACAAAACGAATGATTTTATTTACGTCGTCTCAGTAGGGAAAGTAAAATATGGATAAGCTACATATTATGTATATCATCGCAGAATATCTTTCACTTATTTGTGTTTAAATTCATGAATATTTACGTTAATAATATTTTAAAAAAATCCTATCACACAGATCCATTTTTGATGATAAGAACAATTTTTTATAGTCCTATAGTCGAAATAACTGCAAATCTTTAATTTCTTCAATTTAATATCTGCAATTAAGCAGAATATTTGTCGTATGCATTTAAATAAAATAAAACTTGTTCATTCAAGTACAACGTATGGCAAAACTATCAATGGTTCATTATTATAAGATTGCAAATGGAGTACTTCGTGCCATTCCTTGAATTGTTGAATTCGGGAAGTGCTCGGATCGTCTTCGACAATTGTTCGAATTCCAGTTCTATATTCAACATGCGGATTAAGGTTACCATTTACATTTTCGTTATTTTCTAACACCTTTGAGGAATTATTTTCAATGACTTTTGCTGCTCGTTGTTCATCATTGGTATCATTGTCATTATTATTAATGGGTGTGTTAGAACCTAAACTATGTGGTTTAATTAAACTTAAGTTATTATTATTATAGCATATACTATTAACATCATCACAATTCTCATTTTGTAGCGATTCCAGCGTTGTGACATCCTTAACATCACTAGCTAGTATTGAGTTTTCATTTTGGTTAAGCAGATGCTTAGAATAAATTGAATTGAATGAAGGCAGCATGCCATTGTTGTTTAAGGGTAATTCGTTTTGAATTGTTTCGAACGTTGTACCATAATCTCTGTTATCATTATCATTGTTATGATTGCCAAAAAGAATTTCTTCGGACTCGTCTTCACTAGAAGATAAGTGTGGGTCTTCCCGCTGGGCAGAATTTCTAGCTGTAGATGCACTCGTGTCAGTCTCAATCTTTAGTTTATAGTTGTGTGCAAAATCAATTTTAAATGTTTCAGTTTTGTCAGACGACGTTGAGAAGTTTTCCTGTTCCTTTTCACTATCGTCGTCGTAATTTGAACTGCTGCTACTATAATTAATAATTCTATCTTTTCGTCCAATGTTATCTTTTATTTTTAACTCATTAGGGAAAAACAATTTTCGATGCGTTTTTATCATTGGTTGGGTGGTTTGCGAAATATTTTTTTCATTGAATAAATGTTTAAGCTCTATATCTATGGTTTCCTTCTGGCAACTTTGGTGCGTTTGAGGTCGACGATAACGACGACGACAACGATAACGATAACATTTATGAAAACTTTTAAGGCAGGTATGTGAAATAGTTGTATCTTTAACGCCATTATATTCAGTTGTCTTGCCGGTAAGTGATGATATCGGTACCAAAGAAGAAAGGTTATAAAATTGATGTTGATGATATGCAGTGATTTCGGATCCAGTACTATTGTTATTGTTGTTATTAATATTATTAAAATTTCTATATTTAGCAGTCTGAATTTCAGTCTCAGCTTTAAGGACACCAATGCTCGAATGAGCAACAATTGGGGATATAGCTGATATTGAGTTAACCGGAGAATTAATTTTGCTAGGTGTTTTCTTTATTGTCAATACTATGTGATTGTTGCTACCTCCCATTATTGGCTTTTGAATGATTGCATACTCTTCATCATTGCTATTATTATCATATTCGTTTTCGTTATCATTTTCTAAGTTTCCGTCCTCATCCGCACCAATGCTATCTATTGTTGTTGAATGGCTTCTGAATGACCCATGTTCATGCTCATGTTCATCTTCACTAGCAGTTTGATTTTTTTCATGATTATTGTACCCAGAACCAGTTGAAAGATATCCAGTCGCTTCAGTGTCGTTGAGCTCGCTTCTTGTTTCACCACCGTCCACATTCTTGGATTCATCATCGCTGCTACTGACGAGGGATATCTGTCTTTGAGTGGCAACGCAACCATTAATTGCAATTTTAATGCGTTTTAGACGTGGCTTTGTAGTATTTTCGTTTTCATGTTCTGCTGTATCAATTTCCGTCAGTTTAGTTGCTTTTCTACGTTTTTTTCTATTCCTTTCGACAACATTTTGTTCTATTTGTTCTGTGTTTGTTGTATGAGCCCTTTGATTTCTAAGTTTCTTATTTATTGAATTCTGTGTAATTATTAAACTTGAAGTACTGCAGCTGCTACTGCTACGACTGGTTAATCGGCTAAGCGTTATCATCCCATCATCTGGCAATGCTGTTGATTTGATGTTAACCAATTTTAGTAAATTGCAACTAAGCGTGGTGTTATTATCAGCCCCATCAGAATATTGCATCTGCTTTTGGATTTTATTGGTGTTGTCATGTGTATCAACATCAACTCTCAGCGGACTGGAGTGATCGTTAGTTGTTTCAACATTTAATTCTGGATGTAATTTGGTTAATAACTCAGAATGCTTCAACACAGATAGTTTTAGATCATTCTTAGCCCGTTTCGAAGCCTGTCGACAAGATGGTAAGCACTTGGCCACGCCCAAAAAGGGAGGTATGCGAGATTTTAGAAACTTTCTTTTGACATTCTTTGGGAATTTTAGGTAACCAAGATCCTTTGGGATTCGGTCATACGTCAATGAACTATACTTTGGAACAACATCAGCGCCGTCACTAACTTCATACAAATTTTTTTTTTTAAAAAATTCCGAAATTGTTGATTTAAGGAATAATTGCGAATTAATGCTATTCCAATTACCATTAATATTTGGAACGTAATAGTTGTGTAATGCATTTATGTGGTAATTGGTAACATTATTTGTTTGTACAGTGAACCTTCGTTTTGCAACGCAATCTGGGTCTTCGTCCACAATGTACATGGAAAGCGTCTCTGGTACTTTTTCACTATCATCCTCATCTTGATTATCACTAACAACTGCTTGCATCTCTATTTTATTTGCTTCATTTGATAGACCAACCTTTTTAAGTGATTTCAAGTCATAAACGTTGTCATTATCGTGCTTAATAGTCCGTTGAAAGCTCGAGGTTGATTCTGCTGGAGATATATTATTTATAATTGAGTGCAATGGATCGTCATCATCATCAAAATCTAAATCAAATATGGACTTCATGGCTTTTTGCGGAATCAAAAATGTCGTTTCATCGACTACAGACTTATCGATTTTGAGAGACACTTGCTCATTTTTCTTTGTATCTTGATCACTATAATCATCATAATCAACGTTGGATTTTATATTATTCAGATCGCCTGTCTCAATTTTTAACTGACTTACTGAATTACTTTGACCAGTTGATAAATTTTGCGTTTCTTCAACAATAACACAAGTGCATGGCACTATTTGAGCCTGGTATAATTTTTCAGTATCGTTAACACTTAAAGGACTTCTCAAACTGTTAACTAGATGCATTAACTGAGTCGTCACATCGTTGTGATTCAATAATATTGATTTTGAGATGGAGGTCTTGACTGATGAAGTTTGAAGCGAATTGCTAATGCTATCCAGAGAAGGAGCTCTTTTAATTTCTCCAGATTTCGTGCTATCACGGGATGGCTCCGATGTAATCGTGTCACTATCAGTGTTTCCAGTATCTAGAAAAACAAAACATATTTATACTTATATATTTTGAAGTGTATACAGGTGTGCTCTAATACATAATCTAAAAGGTAAGGTCCGACATGATAAATATTTGCTGCAAAATGAAGAAAATTATGCACAAATGCACTTTCTAAGGTCTGACCGCCTAAAATTTTGTAAAAACCAGTTTGCACACATTTTGCAGCTAAAAGTGTGCACTGTATTTTCGCGTGTCTGACTACAGTGTGACCACCTGGTTTTAAAATAAAAATCGTTTGTATAAGTTTGTTTTTACAAAATAAACGCATGAATAAATCAATGGGGCATTCTGCAGGTAATTCTGACCACCAATCATGATGGGGGCTTTCAGGAGGTAATTCTGATTACCGATCATCATACCTGATTACTACTATTTACATTCAGCAGGAAATTTTCCACAATCAGAAACGTCAAATTTTGGTATCGGTATCTCAAAAAATGTATCGTACAAATAGTGTGGTACCTGATACTGATTACTGATTCTTCTAGATTTTTCATGTACTTTTAAAAGACTTAGTAGGCTGATTTAATAAAAGGTTGTCATATAGTAGGCGGATTTGTAAAAAAAAGTGTCATGTCCATTCAGAAGGTACTGACTAGTGATCCATCACAAATAAAGGAGCGACTACTAATTGAATTATCTGCTGAATGCCCCGATACCTGTTTACTACTTGTTACATTCATCAGGATATTTTCGACAATCAGAAACGTCAAATTTTGGTATCGGTATCACAAAATATGAATCGTACAAATGCACATTGGGCCAGCGAGCCGATTTTTCGACGAAAATTCAAACTTTTTATAGAAAGTAAACCTATTTTAATAATAAAATTTGAATAGTATATACTTTTACTAAAATGAATCAAAAGATTTTAATTGATTTGATGCATCCCTGAAATTTTGGCAGCCCTTGAAAGTCAGCTGTTTGATTGCATACGTGCGAAACTAAAAAGCGCAGGAAAGATTTTGTTTACTTGCGAGCGTGCCAAAATTGTGGTTTAAGCAATTTTCACTAAAATTATGGAAAAGAAAGACCAAGGTATGTAGAATACTTGTATTAAAAAAGACTTTGTTCATGTTTGATAATGTGGTTTTTGTGTGCGTTTATTGGTGTTGTCCAAAAGTAGAAAAAAGCTAACCTGCTAACCCGTCTGTTGTGGATTATAACAAATTTTGTGCCAACTTGTGCCAAAAAGTAATTATGTGTCATTAAAGTGCAAAGTGTATATAAACTAATTTTATAAAGCTTTTTTGCTCCATTTTGCACCGATGTGTATAAATCCCTAATATTGTAGCTGTGGTTGAGTTCGCCTATGAGCAACTGCTTGATATCTACTTACAAAACAATCGTAGCGCATCTGCCGTTTCGAGTTGGATTTATGATGAACTGAAAGAATTCGACTTAAGCACGGAGGAAAAGGATGAAATCAACTCCAAAGTGAGAAGCTTTCACCTTTACATACATAAGAACTTGGCAAAATGTAATAGAAGTATGACCAGATTTAAGACAAAGCATACCGAATGGCTTTTGTCCAAAATGGCTATAACAGTAAGTTCATTCTTGTCTTCAAATCCAAAGCCGTCAACATCAAGACCAGTTGGACGCCCACCCATTGAATATGTTAACGCCGGTCTCCGTCAGAAGAGAAAATTGACATCCGATTTAGCTGTTAATCAGGGTCACAACACATCTCTTCTTGTGCATGCCGCCGCAGTTTCGGTCGAAAAACGAACGAGATACGTACAGCCTTTGTGTTAAAAAATACATTTCATACTCCGAGTGACCCCAATAAGGCTAAAAAAAATTTTTTTACTCAGAAAAATAACTCGGTTCGACTAACGGAGGATGACGCTTTAGCAAATCTGCTTGAAAATTCGTTGACTAAATGTCAATACAACAACTTTCGTGAGCTCAGCATTTCCCGATCTTGTGAACTTTTTCCTGCTTACAACAAAGTAAGAGAAGCTAAGTCAAAATGTAGACCTTTTGATATTAATGTAACCGAGTCAGTTGCTGAAGTCCCGCTGCAAAGTCTTCTAGACCATACTAGTTGCCGTATAATTCAAATGCAAGAAGATATATTTAAGCAGCTTGGCAATACTTTAAGTCTGACCCTTATTGCAAGCTACGGATTTGACGGAACAACCGGACAAAGCAGCTATAAGCAACACTTTTTTGGATGTGATTCATTGCTTTCTGACGACTCGCTTTTTGCGACAACAATAATCCCCCTAAAATTAATGGACCATATTGGAAATGTATTTTGGATGAATCGTACTCCTCAGTCGATTAGATTTTGTAGACCAGTCAAGCTTGAGTTTGTTAAAGAGGCAAAAGACCATATTCTTGCTGAGAAAAAAAATTTGGAGTTCTTCAAATGACACGTTTAGATGGAAAGGTTTTAAACATTTTGACTGAAACCAAATCTTGCCAATTGTGTCCGATATGTGGAGCGAGTCCAAAAGTCTTAATGGAAAATGCTAACATAGACTCACCAAAATTTAAGCCAAGACATGAAGCATTAAAATATGGAATAAGTCCTCTACATGGTTGGATTCGATTTTTTAAATTCGTTCTTAAAATTGCATATAGGCTGAAACTTAAAAAATGGCAAGTTAGAGATGAAAATGAAAAAAAAGAAATGGCGAAACAAAAAGACGATTCAGAAGCAGATGTGGAATGCTGTGGCTCTACATGTAGATAAGCCTAAGCAGAATGGCAATGTAAATACCAACGACGGCAATACAGCAAGGAGGGAGTTCGCACAACCTAAGCTACTAGCTGAAATCTTAGGTCTCGATGAATTTCTCATTGCATATTTTAACAATATTTTAATTGCTATTTCTTGCCACCTACCAATTGATCCAACACAATTTAAAAAATATTGTCAGAAAACCATAACACTATATATGTCCTTGTATCCATGGTTTTCAATGTCGGCAACAGTCCATGAAGTGTTAATGCACGGCTACCAAATAATAGAAGCATCAATCCTTCCATTAGGTGTTCTCGGCGAGAACGCCTCAGAGGCTCGCAACAAATACTATAACAGTGACAGGAGGTTACATGCTCGAAAGAGTACACGGCAGAACAACATGGCAGACGTTTTCCACAGAGCAATGGATTCCTCAGATCCTCTTGTGTCGAGCATCTATCTAACAAAAAGATTGGGTCAGCAAAATAAACTACCCCTACCAGCAGACGTAATCGAACTTTTGGATTCACCAAACTTGCTATACTTTTGTAACATGAACAAAAATAAAAATGTTCCCGATTTTGATGCTAGCAATAGTGATAGTGATTCAGATTCTGACTATGAAAATCCGTTTTCAATAGAAATTTATGTAGAAGACGACTTTTAGGAACATTTTTAAATGTAAAATACTTATAGTCATTTTGAATGCATTGTTATTTTTTACTTATTAATATTAAGGCTAAGTGTTAATAAAATGAATTAAAAACATTTGTTGAATTTAACGCGTGCTAGCATTATTTATTACCGTACAAGTCTCAATAAGAGGAAACCTATCTCATATGGGCGGCTAGGGAAGGCGTGGTCAGATCGGTCTGAAACTTACATATATTTTTATGTGCATCGACACTATCATATGTACCAAATTTGAAGAGCCTAGCTTTAAAACTTTAACTTTCGTCGAAAAATCGGCTCGCTGGCCCAATGTCAAATGGTGTGATACCTGACACTGATTACTGATACTTCTAGATTTTTCGTGTACTTTTAAAGCGTAGTAGGCTGATTTAATAAAAAGTTATCATATAGTAGGCGGATTTGTACAAATTGTATCATGTCCATTCAGCAGGTACTGATCAGTAATCCATCACAAGTAAAGGAGCGATTACAGATTGAATTATTTGCTGAATGCTCCCAATGCAAACGTTATTTTCTTTTTTAATAGAAATCAGTGCTGACTATAGGCAGGGTCAAACAGTTTGCACACATTTTGCTTCTAAAATTATGCACTCTATTTGCGCGTGTCTGACCACAGTGTGACCACCTAATTGCAAAATAAAAATCGTTTGTGGAAGTTTGTTCTTACAAAATAAATGCATGAACAAATCAATGCAAAAGTTATTTTCTTTTTTAATAAAAATCAGAGCTGTCGACTATGAGTTGCAAGGATATCATTTCTAATTGTTAAAAATAAAAGTTTTAATACAACTAAACTCCAATATTAAGGATTTGTAATATAGTTAGTGAAACAAATTTTGTTAACAAATTTATTTTGTGGCTTGTTCCTTTATTACATGTGGCTGTTTTTGGAATTATTTAAAAGAAAAAATGCAGTAAGCTACAGTGGAGCAAGCTCGACTGTAGGAGACCCAGTACTTTTTGAGTGCAAAGCGTTCACTAAAGATTGTTCTTCAATGTTGCGTACCATCAATAGATGGCGCCACTCGAAAAACATAGAGGCCGCTAGCGTCTCTTCTTCTTCCTTTTGCCTGTAACATTGTTAGTTAAATAACTTCCGCGTTTATCAACCGATTGGAATTAAATTTTTAGGACAGGTTTGGACTATAGCGAGTATTATATATACCATAAATCAAGGAGCTAGTCTTAAAGGTTATCTTGTAAATCGTCTTTAAATTATTTTTTTCAATTTCTAGGGGCGGAGGGGGCGTGGCAAATATCTAAAACAAACTTGATCAATGCAAGATATAGATGAACCTACATGCCAAATTTGGTGTCTCTAACTCTTATAGTCTCTGAGATCTAGGAACTCAAAAATCGGACAGACGGACAGACAGACGGACGATGGCTATATCGACTCGGTTGTTGATGCTGATCAAGAATATATACACTTTATGGGGTCTGCCACGCCTCCTTCTGCCTGTTACGCACATTTTTTTTTTGCACAAACTTAATAGACCCATTTGTACTTTTTTAAAGTACTGTGTCTAAAAAGAAAGCGCAAGCTAACTTTGGCGAGCCAAAGTTTAAATTCCCTGGCAGAGATTTGCATAAGCCGTCCGATTTTTTACAAAACTTGTTAGATGTTGATTTCGAACCGATCGTTCATATGGCAGCTATATGATATAGTAATCCGATTTGCACCAAATTTGGTCAGGCAGTGTGAAACTATACCAAACACACAATCTGTGTGATAAGTTATATTATTTTAAGGAACAAAAAAATTTTTCATACTTTATATTGATTTCGAACCGATCGTTCCTATGGCAGCTATATGATATAGTTGTCCGATTTGAGTCAAATTTGGTAAGGATGTATGAAACTCTATAGAACAAACAATCTGTGAGTTTGGTTGAGATATCTTGAGCAACAAAAAAAAAATTTCATGCTAAATATTGATTTCGAACCGATCGTTCCTATGACAGCTGTATGATGATATGATATAGTTTGCATAGAAACAGACAGACAGACGGACATGGCTGTATCGACTCAGCTCTTCGCCCTGATCAAGAATATATATACTTCATGGGGTCTGTGAGGCCTCCTTTAATGCGTTACACATTTCGTGACAAAATTATAATACCCTCTGCAAGGGTATAAAAATTGAGCTATCTGAATCATCTCATACATAATTATATGCTGCTAATTTAAATTAATGTTTTGAATTGAAAGTGTTTTTTATGTGTAATTACAAAAGTATTTTTGCCAGGGACAGCAATAGGGCTGCATACAATTTTATATTGTGTATCATCATCAATAACATTTAATGCATATGTATAATGATGCAGCAGGACAACTCATGATTAAAATATGATTACTTTTTGCCGACACCATCACTTAACGATAACTTCGATTTGACAAACATAGAATTATAGTTATCATTTCGTTTAAAATACATTTCAGTCGCAAATGTGACAAAACTACACAAATTTTTCAGCACATAAAGCTATTTTGTGCAAAATCAGCGCTGCCAACTTTTTCGATTATTTTGTCATTCGTGTGAACGGCAACCAGAATTTGGCTAATTTTATGTATTTTGCGCAGAACAGCTGAAGTTCGATTCTGCACCAAATATCTGACCTTACATTAGGAGATTAACGTATAAAAACAACTCTTCGGGATGTCAGTTTTCTTAAAATATCACAAATTTCATTTTTAAATTTTTTTTAACATTAAAACCATCGATAAAACAAGAATTTTAGTGAAAGGGGCTTGCCCCACCTTGCATTGAAGAGCAATCTTTAGTGAACGCTTTTCACTCAAAAAGTACTGGGTCTCCTACTGTCGAGCTTGCTCCACTGTAGCTTACTGCATTTTTTTTAAGAAACGTAAATAACATAAATTTAACATAATTGAACTTTATGCTTTATTATTTGTCACCCAACTACAAAAAAAGCCGCACTAAGAAACTTAATCAAATTTTGACTTTTCCTGCCTGTGGTTTCACCAATTGTTTTTCTATTCGTCTAATTTTTTTTGGGAGTCCTTGTGATGTTGAGTTGTCCTCTTTTAAGGCGAGTTGTGTGGAACCCATCGCGCCCAATCAGGTCAAACTTGGACTCATCAGAGAATAAATTGCGTAACCACTCAGAATCACAAAAAAAAAATTTTTTAACCAAACTTAGCAAGTTTTTTACATAAGTTTATTAAGAAATGGCTTTTCGACAGGTTTGCTTTCAGGGAAACCCATCTCGTTTATCCATAGTAAAGCTGTTCGACCCGAAAAATCATTTCTAAATCGTTCCTTCACTTCAGATGCTATCTTGACAGCATTTTTAAAGTGATTTTGTAAGCTCGATCTCAAGATAGAACGATCTTCCTGTAGAGTGTTGCATTTTTTTCTATAGGAACTTTTTTTCCTCTCTGGTTGTCCACTCTCACGAACTTTTTTAATAAATCCTCGCACTGTACTTTCATTAATGTATATTCTTTCCGATATTTATTGAAATTCAATATTCTGATGAGCCAACGCATTAATTTAGATTTTTCTGATACAGTCAGTTGAATTTCTTTATTCATACTTTTTCAAGGTGCTCTCGAAAAACGTCCAGAACTAAATGTTTACCGTAACTTTGACGTTGAACACGTCAACACGAAAAGTGGAGAATAGATTAACATTTGGTGAAACCACAGTCAGGAAAAGTCAAAACTTGATTAAGTTTCTGAGTGCGGCTTTTTTTCGTCGTTGGCTTTACTCAATTGCTCACTTGCTCACTCATAATGCTCAGTGGCTCACTAACATTGCACTGAAAAGTGCATGATCAATTTAACACACAACACATTTTAACTCAGCTCCCGATCAGAAACATAATCTAATTATGTTATATTATATATATACTAGGGGGTTTGGCCCCCCTCATTTCTAATAAGAAAGCGGACAATGTATAATAAACTTTTCCCTGCAATTGGACTTAAAATAATAGTACTTTATATTAGCAGGGGGCAAGCCACCTAGTGCTCGCTTCGCTCGCACACCGCCAGCTCGCGACGCTCACTGAAAACTCGGGGAGAACTGTGGGAAAAGCGGGAAATGTAACTTCAATTTTCCCTGCACTTGGATTTAAAACAGTGGTGTCCAAACTCACAACATGAAACATTTCAACGCGTTGCGCTTGTGTGAGAACCAGCGAAACACGAAGGCTACGTGACGTTTTACTGCTTTACACTGAAAAAATAACATGAGTGCGATACAAACATAAAACAAATTAAACCGAAACGCAATTCATTTTCCCAATCAAAATCAACATTTTTTTCGGTGCGACTGACTGCGCGCTTGACTTTTGAGCTTCAGACGAACGCATGAGTCGTGAGAGAAAATGCAGCCGAACACGCGCATCGTGCCGAGCGTTCTATTTATAGAATACACATATTCTCTCTCTCTAATAGAAAGTTTCTATACATGTGTCGGCTGCGACGCCGGCAGAGTTTGGCTTGCCAACCACGCGTGGCTGCCTTTTCAAGTTTTGGACTTCGCTGATTTAAAATAATAGTACTTTATATAATATAGAGAATTTACATTTTCGCTGATCGCTGTTTTAAAGTTTTCGCTGCAATTGCATGAAACTTAGCAGCAACACCAATGAATTGTACTCCCTCCTACCCTCTGCTTATGATTGTTTATTAATAGAATTAAAAGCCACTGTTCCTACGTCAGCTATATGATATAGTCATCTGATCTTTACCAAATTTTCACAGAATGTAGCAGTGAATAAGAAATACATAATCTGTGAGTTTGTTTGAGATAGCTCAAAATACAAAAAAAAAATGCATACTAAGCAATTTTGACCTTTGACCCCCCATTTTAACCCTTCCAGTGGGGATATCAAACAAACCCGTCTCATTGCACGATAATTATCAGGACAAAGAGTTTTATATATATGAATAGGGAATTTACATTTTGACTGCTAGCGGTTTTAAAGTTTTCGCTGCAATTGGATTATAGCAGCGAGGGCGACTAACATTGCCAAATACTGCCAAATTAATTTGAAAGTCGCAACACCAGTGAATCGTAAAAAAAATGTATAATCTGTGAGTTTGGTTGAGATAGCTCAAAAAACAACAAAGCTGACCATACAAAATATTAATTTGCATCTTATTGATCCTATGGCAGCTATATGATAAAGTTATCCGATCTTGACCAAATTTTCTCAGCATGCAGCAGTGAGTAAGAAACACATAGTATGTGAGTCTGATTGAGATAGCTCAAAAAACAAAACAAAATTGCATACTAAGCAATTTTGATCTTTGATCCCCATTTTAACCCCTTCCAGTGGGGATATAAAAGAATCCCGTCTTATTGCACGATAATTATGTCTCAGCTATGTTGTGTGAAAGTTTCAGTTCGATATCTTAAGCCGTTTGGCCTACAGCGTGATGACTCAGTAAATAAGGATAAAGAGTTTTATATATGTACTAGGGGATTTGCCCCCTGCTCGCTTCGCTCGCCAACCCCCGGCTCGCTACGCTCGCTAAAATCTCGGGGAGAAATGTGAAGTGAAAATAGGGAACACTTCTTACAGCTATAGCCGGAAATTATGTAATTTTTAATAAGAAAGCGGGAAGTGTAAATTCAATTTTTCCCTGTAACTGGACTTAAAATAAAAGTAATAGTACTTTATATAATATAGAGAATTTACATTTTCGCTGCTCGTTGTTTTAAAGTTTTCGCTGCAATTGGTTTATAGCAGCAAGAGCGAGTAACAGTGCCATAATAGCATCAAAATATACTGTTCCTATGGCAGCTATATGATAAAGTCATCCGATCTTGACCAAGTTTTCTCAGCTGTTTGTCAAACAGTGTTGCAAAATTTCCCTCACTTTTTGGCAACTCTATCATTTTGATTCACTGGATACTGCCTTTCAGTTTCGACAATCCAAACATTTCGATTTCATTCCGACACCATTTACTTTGTATGAAGTTTTGACAAGCAGAATGGATTTCGGTCTACTGGATACTATGCTTGATAGATGAAAATCCATCGCAAAAAATTAATGGGTGTTCACCAGGAAACATGCTCTCTGTGATACTTCCTGGTGAACGCTCTGCTACATTTCTATGCCAACGGCGTTGAAAAAAATTGTGGCCTAGAAGCGTTGTCATAATGTTGACATTAATCCAATGCAAAAAGCAAAGATGTTGTATCCATTTTATGATAATTTAAGAATATATCACGCAAACAATTGTATCTCAATTTATTTTGTTTTGTTTACAAATAATAATAAATAATCGATAAATATTTGACGTTTTTCGATAAATGTAGAGGAATTACAAACAAAGTAGCGGACTTTTTTTATGATACATGCTCATGTATCATGATACCTAAAATTTGGTATCATGATACAGTATCAGTCAAGTTCTCCAGATTGAGCGGATGTATCACAAAAGTTATCAGGGAGCCTGGTGAACATACCCAATGTTAGAATTCTCTGATTGTGATGTTTTGTTATCAATAATGTAATTTTAAGGCAAAAAACTAGATTTTAAGTTGAGATGTTGGCGAAGAGCTTGGTTTTGTATAGAAAAAAACCTAGAGGAGATTCTACATATTTATAATCCAAATATCATGAAAAAGTGCATTAATATATTTGTATTTTTCAGGGAATGAAACCGGAACCGTTAACCGAAATTAACCGTTTCAAATGAAATACCGTAACCGTAACCGGAACCGAAATAAATTATTTTTCAAGAACCGAAAACCGAAACGTTCGTACGGTTTCGGTACATTTAAAAAAATTTTATTGTTATTTTTCGTACGAACATGGTTTTGCACTATAAAAAAATTTCTCGAATTATATGTCAGACTTAACATGCTAAAATGCATGCATTTGTACATTTATACTTACACAAATATTTGTTGATAAAATTCAATTTTCTTTACTTTTAAATTTTTTTAAAAATTACTTTACTGTACCGGTATGGACCGATACGAGAACCGGAACCGAAAGGACAACACCGAAATAGAACCTTTTACCGAAATACTCGTTTCGGTACGTACCGGATCCGGAACCGTAACCGAAATTCGTTTCGGTTTCATTCCCTGGTATTTTTACGTTGTTGCCTAAAATTCCATCAAAAGCGTTCACCAGAAGACAATCACAAATTTTTTTATTTGTGATAGATGATAGATGACTGATTTATTCTGGTAAACGCGACCATTGTCTTCTTCTAACCATAGGTTTCTTATGATGCGGTCCAGTGTAAATTTAGAATTTAATACACAAGATTTAAGCTCACCTTCAATAATGTTTGAAAATTTTGATTCGATTCCGCCAAAAGAAATATTAGCTGAATATGCTTCCAAGATTTGCGGTGAGTGAATTGATGTTTCTAAAGGGAGTTTGTCAATAATTAGGTAATATATTTTTTAACCATAAAAAGGTGGGCAACAAACCTGAGCATGAGGATGTTGGTCTTGTTAGTAAAGACCTCGATTCTCGGCTTCGAAGTGTGCTAGCATTTGAAAGATTGTTCAATGGTAGAAATGTGTCTGCCCGATTGTATGAAATATTTAGTTTTCGGCCCTGTATTTCATTAAAAAGCTCTTTTGTAGTTTTGACTTTTTTTGCACCAGATCCAAGTAAAATTTGTTGAGACAATCTGGACTCCTTGGCAATAACAGAATCTACGCCTTTCGAGCCCTTCTTTCGACCACGCTTTTTTGGAGTTTGAGACACAACATTTTCATGGTACTCCGCCGAATGATTATCGTGCGGCTTTAATGATAAAAATGTTGGTATTTGTTGCTTATTTCTGTCGACAAAAGACTTTGAATGGATCTGGCTTTGTTTGGCCTCCAGTTCCTCAAATGGTGATAACCGACTGCAAGAGGTGCTCGAATCATTATTTATATAATCTTCGTAAATTTGCCGAGTTGGTTGTTCCACATTTGATGCTTCATTAACTTTGCAAACAGGTTTCGGATCACTTGCTAGTACACTAGAATTATCGTGAATTGAAGGATCCATTTGGCTAGCAGACTTAAATCTGCCTGCAAATGTCAAATCTGATGTTGTAGTGCGAACTTTATTTTGTGAGTTTCCTGACAGAGCATCTCCAGATAAGATTGAGCTCATTGAACTATTCGACAATGATAAAATTTCTAGAAAAAAAATTGGGCAAACAATATGATTTATTGATAATATAAATAAAATTATTAAATATCATACCAGAATCAGCTCGATAAGTTATTGGCCCTTTTCCCTCTTTAATTGGAAAGCAATTCGAATCAGTAGACTTGTAAGCATTTTTAGAATGTTGTGAATTGCCCTCCTTTATATTAATTAATGATTGCTGACCTCTTTCCTTTCGCTTTTTCTCTTTTTTCAATTTCTTTGGCCTTGGGTACACAGCAGGAAATGTTAAAGCAGATGAAGAGGTTGCAAACTCCTTTTGAGATGTTGGTTGTATGCCGGAATCGTTCTCATCGGAATCAGAGACAATATCAATGACAATCGAGGCCTGAAGTAACTTATCGTTATTACCAACCGCTAAATTTGATACAGAATTTGAAGAATGCTCGTTAATAAACATGCACGATTTATGGGGCTCTATAGCACGTTGATGCTTATTTGTCGCTTTGCAGTTAACCATAGATTCTTCACCATGGTTAATATTAATATGCGTTATAAAGTTTGAAAAATTTGTGGTTTGATGTTGCTGAGTGTCTGTTATACAGTGCGACTCCAAAGAATCGATGTTTGAGTGTAAATCATAAATAACACGCTGTGTAGGTGTGTGTGATGTGGAAGGAGGCACCAATGAGTATTGATGTGCTTTTACATCGTTTTCAACAATGTTCGACTCAGATATATTGGGTCCAACAATCGCTTTTTGTGATGAATGAGGCAAAGGCTGCGGCTGCGAATCGTTTGTCTGTTGAATTCCCACCATTTCCCGCCATTTTTTCAAAAGAGATTTAGCTCGTCGGGCCAACTGTTCATTTTTCGTCCTTCGCCGAAGCTGATTTATATATTTGGCCAATCTGGTGGCCTCCAGTTGATCTTTCGTGATCGTTGTCCCTTCCAGTGCACAGATAACTGAGAGAACCGCTTCCATATTAACGACCTTTAATATTAAGAATCAATTGTTTAATTTTATAAACATATCAAAATAACTTTACGCATTTAATTAAATTCACACTTACATCATAATTTTGATCAAGTGCCTGTGATAGGTGTATGGTCAATTGTTGGATTTGGTTTTGGTTCATTTATACCCAAATAACCAAGCCGACCTGATCCAAGGAACGGCAAATACAACAACTTAGGATGTCTTGTTCAATTGCGCATACAGATACAGTTAGAGCATGAGCTGCGAATAATTTAAAGAAAAAACTTTTATACATATGTATGCATACATAGAGCATAGCTCTAGTTGTTCAACTAGAACACGTATTCAATACCATACATATGTACACAGTATTTGTAAAAATAACATTTCTAACATTCTTAATTATTTTTAATGCTCCACATGTAAGCACTCTTAAACATACAACGCTTATACATGTTTAAGCATTCCTTATGTACACATAGTTTTATTAATACGCATGAGTGTACTTTACTGATACTTGACTGCCAGTTTAAAGTTTCTTTACTAATATTGCAGCACATCACAAACAATAGGGGCCCTTATTTTAAATTCAATTGGGACGTTTTGATGAAATGTATGATTTATGTGATTTATACACCTACATACGTACTGTTCACGCATATGTACAAGAAAAATTCTAGTGGCCACGGATCACAACTCACACTCACTCACACATACATACATACTTTCTTCCGCATCCGTTCACAACCAAATATTTTCTGTGTTCTTACTTTTAGTGATGCTTTCAGCACTAAGGCAACTTAACTTCTCGTAAAAACACACTGTTTTATTATCGTGGCGAACTAATTATTTTTCTTGGTAATGCAATTTAACACAGTTCGCCATTTTCTGATATGGGGATGTGCTATTCATAACTGAAAAGCTATCGATTATTTAGCGAGATAGCAGTGTTGCTATGGTTGTCCTATCGATACATATTCAATTAAAATATTTCAAATACATTAGGGGAATACCTTCGATTTTTCTAAAGCACCTCGCCAGACAATGTGCCAATTCTTAAATTCTAATGCAACATTACCATGAGTATTTTAAAACACAATAACAATTTTAGAGGGGGACGTTGCTTTAGCATGGTATCCTGTAGACCGAAATCGGCAGTTCTACGAATCTTGGGGCGGACAGATCTGTTGATGGATTCCGGTAGAACTCGTCAAAATAAGACGAAAAAATTAAATAAAATTTTTTGATTTTCGACTCGGTTCTCGAGATATTGGAACCGATAAGTCGCCGATTTCCATACAAACTGGTCAGCGTGCCAGCCGCTCTTTGCACTGTGTTAGAGCGAGACACCGATAGTATTTCTTACAGCAGTGCTGTATAGTGTCCGTTTCAACTTCATCGCTTGGCGCGGATATTCAAACTATTTTATTTTATTACATTACTTGCTAATTTACATATTGAAATCGAATAAATTTACGGTTGTTGTTGTTATTGCTATTTTTTATACTACATGAGACATTAGCATATGACAGGGTGTGGTAAATACAATAATTTTTTACAGGAATGCAATTTGTAAAGTAATGTGAAATGAGCGCCGCAGGGAAAATTTTTTTTAAAAAAATCGCGCGATTTTTTAAAAAAAAATTTTTATCTACGGCACTTTTTGTCATACACTTATGTCTCCTACAGGGGAAATAATAACATAAACAATAACACCAACAACAAAAAACAACAACAATATATAAATTAGCTAGAAATGTAATAAAATAAAAAGGTTTGAATATCCGCGCCAAGCGGTGAAGTAGAAACGGACACCTTACAGCACTGCTCTAGGCAATACAGTGCAAAGAGCAGCTGGCACGCTGGCCAGTTTGTATGGGAATTGGTGACTTATCGGTCCCAATATCTCTAGAACCGAGCCGAAAATCAAAAAATTTTATTTAATTTTTTCGTCTTATTTTGACGAGTTCTACCGGAAATTATCATCAGATCTGTCCGCCCCAAGATTCGTAGAGTCCCCCCGAAATCCATGCTCCTTGTCATAACTTCATACAAAATATGGTTTCGGAATGAAATCGAAATGTTTTGACTGTCGGAACTGAAAGGCAGTATCCAGTGAATTAAAATGATAGCGTTGTCAGAAAGTGAGGGAAATTTTGCAACACTGTTTGACAAACAGCTGTTCGATTCTTATTTTTATAATTTTTCTAATTCTGGTTATTAAAATGAAGTGAAATATCGCAGAACAAAGCAAACAAAACAAATAAAAATCGGATGGAGCTCCGCGATGAAGATAAAACATAATAAAAAATAATAATAACGTAACAATACCATAATAACTGTACATATTTGTGGCTGCAAATGCTGTTTCTAATTTTAGTTGACGGTCCATTTCAACTGGCTTTTTGTTATTTTCACTTTGATTATATTTTGCTTTTGAGTGTAATACTGTGTTTACATTGGGCCGCATCATTGGATTTTTCCGTTAAACGGAACATGCGGCAATGATGCCCATAAGAACCCTGTGGATAGAAGAAGACAATGATGCGGCCGCATCTTAAATCATGCGACGCATCATTGGCAAGTGTTGCCGTATTCTGTTAGTATTTTTTTTAATACTGCAGTATTTTCGAGGTATCGAAGGGGTATCGATAGCAAACAGCTGTTTTTGACACAACAAACAATAAATTTAATTCAAAGTTTAGCGCAAGTTGAGCAGCAGCAATCAACAAAATTCCTTTAAATGTTCCATAAACGATTGGGTACTCGTGGTATAACTCCCGAATGCACCGTTTGCCACATTTAACAATAAATCACTCATTACTTGGCTGAATTCTTTCAATTTGTGTTTTCTCTCTTCTTCTTACTCACAGTGTTTGTTTACATTAGTAGGCCGAACAGCTGACTAATGATGCGACAAAAGATGCGGCTTCAGTGTAAACGACTCGCATCTTTTTTCCGCACCTTCGACAATGATGCGGCAGTGTAAAAACAGTATAACCACTCAACATTTTTTGGGATATTTTAAGACCTTTGTGAAGTTTTTCTGGTATTTTTAGTATTATGCTATCACACTGACATTTTAATAGCCATGCTCGAAATATACATATGGTACATTCTGCTTGGCAATCATTTCGGTCTACTGGATACTATGCTTAAATCGGGGTCTATCCAGAAAAATAATTTCGTGAATTTTTGAGTATTTGGCCGACGGTTCAAACTTTACCAGTTTTTTATTTATTTGTAAATCACCCAGCACTGAAAAATCGTGTACGCTGAGTGGCAACTACATATATAAAGACAGTAGCTAAAAGCAACCAGTATTTTCGGCTGTGACTTTTAGCTGGTGCGATCCCCAGCAAAGTTGCCAGCTAAAAGCACGAGCGTTTTTCAGCACTGTTTTTAGCTACCATTACGCTGCCATTACACTATGGGAACTTTTTCGAATTTCGTGGCATTAATTAATAACTCAAGAACGGAAAGAGATATTTTGGTCTAGTTTTTTACATTAGGCTTCTAAAATCAATAGGAAGCTGTGCCAGCAAAATGGGCGTGGCACCGCCTTTTTTAATTTTCTTAGGGTATGCAAATTCGGTGTTTTCCAAGCGATCAGAACCAAACTTACAAGTTTGGTGTATAATCATTCTATTATTACTTTGTCAAAAAATGATTCAAATCGGACAAGAATATCATATAGCTCCCATAGGAACAACCGGTTAAAATACCAGTTCTTGTATGAAGAATTTTTTTGTTTTCAAAAAAAAACAATACGAAACTCAGTAGCTGTGCGTAATATGACGCTCCCGACATATTGCCCAAAAATGATCAAGATCAGACCACTATAACAGGTAGTGGCCATGGGGACAACCGGTCAAGATACGGATTATTAATTTAATAAAAAAAATTTTTTAATTTTTTATCCCAAAATAATTATAATATATTCGAATCTACTGATACGCTTATTAAAATTAGATAAAACGGCATCTTCTGAATTGAATTTATCCTTCCGTCTTCGACGTTTTTCTCACAGAAGTTACCTGCAAAAAGATCAAATTTCTCCAAGGCGCAAAAGTGCACATTAGGATTAACTGATGTATAATCAGAATTAACTACTCTACCACAAGTATTAGCTACTTTTTTAACCAAATGCTACCATTTTCTTAAAAGTCTTTCTAAAGTGGAAATTTCATTTAAAAAAAGAGCACTTGTTATTTTTGTAAATTATAAACGACACAGGTACAAACACAACAACAAACAACTACCAACACGTAGTGAAAACCACAATAATTGATATACATTTTAAAAATTGCATTAAAACTGTTTAACTTTTAGTTTAACAAATGTTTTAAAACCTGTAAAAAATTGCTCAAAATGTTAGCACGTGCATTTCGTTTGCAACAGCTGACTTTTAACAGCTGTTATTGTAGCTTTCGACTGTTAAATTTAACATTCTGCAATGCAGCATTACAGATTGATGTTATCTCAATGAAATTACATCAATGCTATGTTAAATAACGTAATTCTTAAAAATGAATAAATGCCACGAAAATCGAAAAAGTTCCCATAGTGCATTAGCAGCTGATGAGAAAAATATATGTGGCGCTCTAATTTCAGCTGAAGGTCAGCTAAAATAATAAGTGAATAATCGAAATAGACAAATGGAGGGAACTGGAGCAAAATCAAAAAGACACTTGAACAACAAAAACAAGATCGCCAGACTATTAACCACAACTGAAAGTTATTATTAAACTTTAAACTTATACAAATCTTCATTTATGTAATTTTTAAAATACATAAAATCCCCATTTCCCCTTTCTTACCATTCAATACACAGATAATCGCTCATTTACGACAATTTGCATTGCATTTGTTTCCTCTTTTGAATTAACAAACGGCTGCAGCAACAGAGTTAACATGCAACTTCTATTTATTTTATGTGTTGTATTGGCAACTCTGCTTTTAGCTGCCTACCAGCGAAAAATTAGACCATTTTTTTTCGCTGCTGCCGCAACTTTGCTGGGTACTAGGCTTTAACGGAAAAATCCAATGATGCGGACCAGAGTAAAAACAGTTAAAGATAACACTAGGCAAGAATATTTAGCTTTTTTAAGGGACCTCGGTCAAATTTTGCTTTTAATTGTAGATATGGACCCAAAGTTTAAATTTATCGACTTTAAAAATTTTTTTGGGGTGTATTTTTTTAAAATTTTTTTTAATTTTACAGTTTTTTTTTTAATATTTTCATGAGGTGCTCTTACATATCGAATTTTTTTATCGAGAACGGCACAGCCGAAAACTTTACTGATTCTGAAAGATAACGCATGTATCTACTAATCATTCATACATTGTTTTTAATTTAAATCAGTAGATTGACAAATATATATATTTTTAAATTAAGAAATTTGTGATTTTTTTGTTGTTTTTTAAACTCAAGAGAAATTAAAAAAAAAATGCGTCGTTTAAGTTATTATTTATTAAAATCGTAGGTAAGATTGTGAGGTAAGAGATTTTTATAGGCAGACATGTTTTTTCACAAAATTTGTAATTTCCTTTCGGAATAATATGAAATTCTGACTTTAAGTTTAGAAAATCCATCTTGAATTTATTTTTATTACTGTTTGACTTTGCAATGACATGCAGCTATGGTTTAAGACTCTCGCAAAGTATTGATCATTAAATTAAATTCAGAAACGACCAATTTATACGATACAATACTCCGTGCAGAGAGTAAAATTCGGCTTTTGACCGATCGGTTCTATATCAGCTATATGATATAATAGTCCGATTTTGTTTAAATTTGCTCAGATGTATTGAACACACAACCTGTGAGTTTGGTTGAGTTTCCTTGAGAAAGAAAAAAGTTTTTCATACTAAATGTTGATTAATAATAGATCGTTCCTATGGCAGCTATATGATATAGTAATCCGATTTGCACCAAATTTGGTCAGACTATTTAAAACTGTACCAAACACACAATTTAGGAGTTTGATTAAGTTATCTTAAGAAACAAAAAAGTTTTTCATATTAATCGTTGTTTTGAACCGATCGTTCCTATGGCAGCTATATGATATAGTAGTCTGATTCGAGGTAAATTTGGTCAGAATGTGTGGAACTGTACCAAACACAAAATCTGTGATCGATCGTTGATATGTCAACTATATGCTATAGTGATCCGACACTAACCAAAACTAAATGTTGATTTACAACCGATCGTTCCTATGGCAACTATGTGATATAGGGATCTGATCCGGTTGGTACCGACATATGTACTGCACGCAACAATAAAACGGACTTGTACCAAGTTTCATCAAGGTAGCTTAAAAACTAAGACTTTGACAAGGGAGTTATACATTTTAACAAAAAACACACCTAGCTATCAAAATGTTGTTGCTTAACTATCTTACCTACGATTTTATTGAGTAATACCGACACCTAATTAATGTTTCTAACCAGGGAATGAAACCGAAACGAATTTCGGTTTCGGTTCCGGATCCGGTACGTACCGAAACGAGTATTTCGGTAAAAGGTTCTATTTCGGTGTTGTCCTTTCGGTTCCGGTTCTCGTATCGGTCCATACCGGTACAGTAAAGTAATTTTTAAAACAAATTTTAAAGTAAAGAAAATCGAATTTTATCAACAAATATTTGTGTATGTATAAACGTACAAATGCATGCATTTTAGCATGTTAAGCTGACATATAATTCGAGAAATTTCTTTATAGTGCAAAACCATGTTCGTACGAAAAATAACAATCAAATTTTTTAAATGTACCGAAACCGTACCGGTACGAACGTTTCGGTTTTCGGTGTTTGAAAAATAATCTATTTCGGTTCCGGTTACGGTTACGGTATTTCATTTGAAACGGTTAATTTCGGTTAACGGTTCCGGTTCCAGTTCCGGTTACGGTTTCATTCCCTGTTTCTAACCATTTAATTTTAATAACAAAAAGGACGTAAAATTGTTTTAATTTTTAAGTCGAAAAATCTTAAAAAAAAAACAACAAAAGATATCATTTTCTTAATTGAAATATATATATGTTAAACTATTGATTTAAATTAAAAACAATCTATGAATGATTAGTTGGTACATTCATTATCTTTTGGACATGATATGATGTAAAATGTAAGAGCACCAAAAAAAAATCGACAGAAAAAAACCGCTAAACTTTAAAAAAAATATATACACCCAGGAAAAATTTTTAAAATCGATTTACGCTATCAGGGGGTCCACATGTATCAGAAAATGTGATTTTTGGACAGGGGGAGTTTTGGCTGTTGCATAGTGTAATCAAAACAAAAGC
>JAWNMD010000225.1:0-87019 GCA_035044365.1 Drosophila neotestacea
ATGTACGTTCATCTATATGTCCCATTGATCAAGTTTGTTTTAGATTTTTGCCCCTCCGCCCCCGAAAATTGAAATACAAAATTTCGAAGTCGAATTACAAGAGCCCCTTTAGTGCTAGCGCCTTGATTTTTGGTACATAATAATTTATAATAATATAATAAACGCTATAGTCCAAACCAGTCCAGAAAATTTCATTCCAATCGGATGATAAACGCGCAAGTTATTCAACTAACAATGTTACGAGCAAAAGGAAGAAGAAGACACGCTAGCGACCTCTGTGTTTCTTAACTTATCTTCGTAGTGGCGCCATCTATTGAATGGTACGCAACATTGAAGAGCAATCTATAGTGAACGCTTTGCACTCAAAAGTACTGGGTTACTGCATTTTTGTTTTGAATTTAATTACTAAGCGTTGGTTTGTGAAACGTTTTCAATGTATTTCAGCTTTTTAAATGAGATTTGTGGATAAGTTTCCCTGATTTGGTCTTAACGGTAACCCTACCATTCGTCTTTACTTCCTCTGTCTTGAATCGCTGTTTGTCTTTACTTTTAGTCTGTTTATTGGAGACGTCTACGGCTATAAAAACCAACTCTATTGCTTTCAGATTTGGATTGTCGTTTTTCTGACACCTGTCAATTTCAAAAAAGGTTGAGTGGAATGTTTCTATTTGACCGTTTACTTCGCTTTTTTCAGACGGAGTGTAGTACACGTCGATTACCAAGGACTGCAAATAGTTCAATACCGTTGGGCAAAGTAGACCTCTTTCATTATCCGATACCATTGTTTGGGTGCCGTAAAATAATGAAGAACTTCGGTCAATTTCTCACGCAGATTCACTGCCGACTTAAACTCGATTGGGAAAAGCTTCGCAAATTTGGAAATTTTTTCAGTGTGTAGAATCTCACACGGGTATGTTGGAATTGAGGTCAATGGAGTTCCGAATTATTTGGGTGTCTGTCGTATTTAAACATTTTACAGACCTGGCAAGAAGAGATTTGGGTCCTAATACGGCTGGTCATTCTGGGAAAATAAATCCTTTCTAGAATTTTTAATTTCATTTCCTTCGCATTTCGGTAAGCCCTTAAATGCTCTTCCCCTATTATTCTGCACACCTTCTCTTCGTCACTCATGTCAGGCACTAACCTTTGGGTTATGCGGATTTTGTATGCCGCAAGTGATTCTAAGCAATAGGTTTGTAGAGACTGCAAGTAAATTTCTGGTATTTTGACACCGTTAATCACCAGTGGCTTTAAATAATTTTTCAGAGAGGTTTGTATGGTTTGGGATCCGTTGCTTATCGGAATTAAGTGGCGTACGTATCCCGTGAGCGGGGTCTCGCAAGCATATTCCTGCCTAATAGGGTCAAAGACGAGCTGGTTCCTAAATACGTTTATAGGGGCTTCAAAATGCGGAATCAAATCTGATGCATCTTGGAGGGCACTGTGAACTGTAGCCATGGACTCGGTTGCTGAAACAGTGGCCGTATCGGAACCAAGATAGTTGATGTTTGAAGTGATGCGAGAAAGAGCATCAGCAACCACATTTGATTTCCCAGGCTTGTAAATAAGCTCGCAGTTGTATTCTTCTATGCGTGATTTCTATCGCTTTAGCTTTGCATTATAGTTTCTGTTACCCAATGCGAACGTTAGTGTTTGGTGGTCGGTATAGACTTCTATGGATCCAGCACCGTATAGGTAAGATCGAAGATTGTTTAATGCCCATACCATGGCGAGCATCCCTTTCTCGTTAGTGGCATAGTTTTCCTCAGTTGCATTTAGTGACCTTGAAATATAGGCTATAGGCCGATCTTTCCCCATGTCACTCTGAGAAAGAACTGCTCAGTAGTTAAATGGAAGGGCTTGTTGAAGTCTGGAAAGGCTAACACTGATTTTCAGGTCGTTAAAGGCTTTCAACCCTTCATCATCGAGCACGATTGGGAGTCTTTTTGACTGTGTTGCCTTAACCTTGGCATGTTCCCCTCTAGTGAGGTTCGTCAAAGGTTTGGGGACTTTAGCATAGTCGCAAATAAATTTTCTATAGTATGGAGTCATTCCCAAGAAACTTTTAAGCTCCTGCGGCTGCATTTCTTTAATAGCTTTTACTTTATTCTCGTCAGCTCTGATTCCGTCTGAGGTTACTACGTACCCCAAGAATTCAACACGAGTACGCGTTTTTTCTTAATTTACCTGTAATCAAGCTTGTTTTAGCTTTTCAAATATGGCACGAAGGTTGTGCCAGTCTATATCGTCTATATAGATATAGCAAATTTTGCCAATGTATTTCCTCAACACATCGTCAATCATTCTCTGGACGCCAGCTGGGAGACGAAGGAATTCGTATTTCCCATTTAGTGTAGAGAACGCTGCTTTTGGGATGTCAGATTCCTTCATATGAATCTGGTGAAATCCCGACGTTAAGTCAAGGGTCGTGAAAAATTTGGCCTCCCTAGGCTAGACAAGGTGGACGTTATATCAGGAATCGGGTAAGTGTCAGAGATGGTAACGGCATTAAGCCGCTTGAAATCAATCACCATTCTATATTGCTTCCTTCCATTTGGCTTGGGCTTCCTTGAAACCACCCATACTGGAGAGTTGTAAGGGCTCTTCGAAGGCCTAATTACTCCCTCAAATCAAGTTCTTCAACTAGTTTTTCAACCTCTCCTCTCATATTCGCAGGGTAAGGGTAGCTTTTTGAATATATCGGTTCTTGAGTGCTTGTGCGGATTTCCGCTCTGACGCTCGTTTCCACAGCTTCACCTGGTGAAAGTGGTTCGAAAATGGTCGAATATTTGTTAATTAATAGGTTAAGAGACTTTTTTGCCTCCTCTGGATGTTGGTCGTCAATCAATGCGTGAATATTACTATCATTTTCTCTATCAATTATTGCCTTAAGTGATTTTAAAGTATCGTCTCCAATAATGCCGTGGAAGGCGCTTAACCCCGGAAGAACAAAAAACGTAATAGGAGAGTCATTGTTGTCATTGCAGTCATTGGACTGGAGAATGGGCCTGTGAGTTGGTGAGTTATTTCTATTTTTCCTGCTGCAGATTGGACTTGAAAAGGTTTGAACAAGTGAGTGCAGCCCTTGGCTATCTGGGAGCTAATGAAGTTCTTGTTTGCACCAGTGTCTATGAGAAACTGTGGCTTAGCCCCGTCTTTAGCGCCATACTCTATGTATGGAGAGGCGAACTCGCCTTCTGGTCGAAGTTGATCGTCTGCTTGTAACAAGCAGTTCGGTAAAGTTGACGCGGTAGGCTTCTCCATAGTAAGTCGCGCCGTTCGACTTTTCGTTAAACTCGCACGTAGCGGGACCCAAAGGAGATGGGACGGTATTCAAATGGTATAATCTTTGAGCCTTGCGGAAAGGGTTGAGGCTAGATGAGGTCCTAGGGCTGCGCTTAAAGCTCGAATTGCCGTGACTCTGTGTGCTAACATTAGAACGATAAGATTGTCCTGACTGGTTAGATTCTATTTTAATAGCTGGTCGGGTGGTCGAAAATCTTTGAGAAGGTTGTTGCATCTGGGGTGGGGCCTGGTTAGCAACTAACTGGTTAGGTTGAAATCCCCACGGGTATCTGGGTACGAATGGCGCCTACCTAATAAGAATAAGTACTAATAAGCTTGGTGAGGTGACGTGAACCTTAGAAGTCACATTCTGTAATTTCAAGCAGATGGTGTATGCCTCTGGCAAGGTCTTTGGTCCGCGAATTATTAACAATTTTGAAATGTCTCCATTCTAGCCCCTAATAAAAACATCCAATGCTCTGTCTCTATAAGATTCTACCAAAAAGCTAGTAACTTCTGGTTTTTGATCTCCATTTTTAAGGCTTCGTACTATGAGAGCAAAGTGTTTATTGACTG
The DNA here is from genome assembly GCA_035044365.1 of Drosophila neotestacea. Taxonomy (NCBI): domain Eukaryota; kingdom Metazoa; phylum Arthropoda; class Insecta; order Diptera; family Drosophilidae; genus Drosophila; species Drosophila neotestacea. The sequence continues at coordinate 3,862 of JAWNMD010000225.1, forward strand.
CTGTATAGAAGGCATCGACTGTCTTCATCCCTTGAGTCATTTGACCCATTTGGTGTTCGAATGTACGTAAGTCGCGTTTGTCCGCGTAATGGAGTGTTAGGATGCGCTTATCTTCTGCCTAATATGAAGCACTATTGAGCGATACATTGACCTGTCTTTGATTATCTGATCATTTTTCAGAACCGCCTCAGCTCTACCGATTCAAGAAGCGCAGTTATCGAACTCGCCCTCAAAGACCTGTAACTCCTTGACGCAATCTGGCAATTTTGATATTTCCTTCATATTCATATTCATATTCATTGCGAGCTGGCGTCAAAGGTTTATGTTGAGCGATAACTGAACTTTCTTTCTCACGAACGCTTTCTAGTGCGGCCACCTTGTCACTGACTTTTTTGATATCTTCCTTAACGTTAGCCATTTGGCCAAGTAAAGCTGTCGTATCGAACTTTGTTAAAGTTTCTTTCTTTTCATCCATTTTAAAATCGGACAAACGATACTACACGATTCGAAAAAAATATGTTTTAAGTATTGGTTAAAATGATGTGAGGTTGGGTAAGGTACCAGTTAAGGTATTTCTTTAAAACGCAATGAAATTATTTGTTTTCTTGATTAAAAAATTTTTTATCTTTAGCTAATTGTTTTTCTTTTTATTGTTATGTTTGGAAACGCTTAACTCACCCGTGTGTTTTGTTAATTTTATCTAGTGCGGTGTAGTCGTGTAAGTACAATTTCCAAGTCACTTACAATGTGCAGATTCCAAATAAGAAAGAAACGACTTTAGAAATTTTTAAAACTTATAAAATAGAGTTAATTTGCAAAACAAGTGACAAGTGAATTTTTACGTGCATGTGTGGTTCTATTCTTTTTTATTCAAATTTCTCTTATTTTGTGTTGGCGTGTCTTTTTGATTTTACTTTTTGGTATAATTTTTCATTCTTGTTTGTATTGTTTCTTAAGTACTATTTGTTTCCATTTTGATTGAATATCAGGTGCGGTGGACCGTATTGTTCCTCTTTGGCATATCGCCTACTAGGGTACGGCTGAACACACAACTCACTAGGCGAAACCTTGAGCTGGACATTTTTTGAATTCGGTTTGTTTTTGGAATTTATTTTGTTTCATTTTGTATGTTTGTCACACAACACCACACAATTTTTTTTTTTTTTTTTTTTTTGTTGACTTTCCACTTCACGACTTTTTTCACTTTCACTTATTTTGAACTTGTCCTATAAAGATCCCCATCTTATGTTTGAGACGGGTCCCTGCTCGAGCTCCAGTTAAGTATTTTCGTTATCCCATGAAAACGGAATAATTTGTTTCGTTGTCCCATGATAACGAAACCTTGCATTACCTAAACATTGTAGGTAAGGAGATCCAGGTCCCAAAAGAAAGAGAAGAAGATCCCAACAAATAAGTCGACAAATGGAGTGCAATCGTTATAATCTTTATTCAAGTTAAATCTAATTTAAAATATGCTTTCGAGTTTTGGTTCTGCTCCAGTTGACCGCCAGGTTTTTTCTGTCCGTCGCTGGTTAGCTTATTTTTTTATAAGCCTCGTTGCTTGTGTTGACGCCCGTATTGCAGACAGTTTGGTTTCTCAGCTCTTAACTCGGCTGTTGATGCTGATCAAGAATATATATACTTTATGGGGTCTGCCACGCCTCCTTCTGCCTGTTACGCATGTATGTAATGTAATAGACCCATTTGTACTTTTTTAAAGTACTGGGTCTAATTAAAAGATCCCTATAGCTACAGTGGAACAAGCTCGACGCTAGCGAAACTATACTTATGGGAAAAACTAAAAGTGCTAAAATCAAACATAAGTGCAAGGCCAATAGCGTTGAAAAGCAAATACGCCACAAGCCTTGTATGTTGTAGCGCTAGCATTCCTTCTTCTTCGATTGCCTAACGCTGTGAAAAAATTGTTAGTTAAACAAATTCCGAGTTTTTTATCCGTGCAGATGCAATTTTCAGGGCAGATCCGGCTCTTGTACTTCGTCTTTGAAACTTCTGTTATAAATTTCAGATATTTTTTATGATAAAACTTTTATTAATTCCATCTGCCTGCTACGCACATTTTTTTAACAAACTTAATAGACCCTTTTGTACTTTTTAAAGTAAAGAATAGAATAACATTTAGGGAACGACTGAATGAAGTATCAAAATAGGTTTTTTTGCTACCTATTAAAAGCTATTATTGAAGAATTTTAATTTATAAATCTATTCATTTTGTCCTTACTTTTCTATATTTTTGCTGGACACGTTGCGCTCTATACCAAGCATTAAATCCTCAAACAACTGGGCCATTGTTTGTTGTTTTTCAACGGGTAGGGTAGATATGATAGTTTCCTTAAGTGAGCTATAAAAGAAAAATATTATGTATCCGAAGTCTGCCAATATTAAGATTACAAATTGAACAAAGACACTTTTCAGAAACCAAGCTTGAGATATGAACATCTAACCTTCCATGTTTCCTTATAATTGGATTTGCAACTTTAATTAACAATATAGTTTGTATTTTAAGTTAAGGAGTTGAAAAAGTGTTTTTATTCATCTAATTTTAATTTAAAATTTGAATCAGATGCAAATAAAACATATCTCAAAGAAACTCAAAGATTATGTATTTCTTATTCACTGCTACATCATTAAGAAATTTGGTAAATATCGGAAGACTATATCATATAGCTGCCATAGGAACAATCAGATGCAAATTAAAATTTTGTATGAAGAGCGTTGTTGTTTTTTGAGCTATCTCAACCAAACACACATTATATATTTTTTACTCACTGCTACATTCTATAAAAATTTGGTAAAGATCGGATGACTATATCATATAGCTGTCATAGGAACAGTGGCTTTTAATGCTATTAATAAACAATCAAAAGCAGTGGGTGGGGGTAAATAAATTTGCCGTATATGGCACTGTTATTCGCTCTTGCTGCTATAATCTTTAATACCGCAAGCAGCGAAAATGTAAATTCTCTATCTATATATATAAAACTTTTTGTCCTGATTTACTGACGAGACGTCACAATGTAGGCCAAACGGCTTAAGATATCGAGCTGAAATTTTCCAACAACATAGCTGAGATTTAATTATCGTGCAACAAGACGGGGTTTTTGATATTCCAACTAGAAAGGGTCAATTTGGGGTCAAAAATGTAGACAGTTGGGCTCAAATATTTCGGTGGTATGGCGTGCCCGTGTCAATACGGCGTCAATATAAGCTTAGATTTTTACTTAAAATGTGGCAAAGCTGGCTGTAGTCGATTAAAAATTAGGTAATCGAAACAAAAACAGCTGATATAGTAGTATCGAAAATGGTGCAATTATATAATTTTATGTTTATTTTGATTATTTCAATTGCTTATGTTTATTAAAGTTAGAGGAAACAAAAACCGCTAAGCGCAAGAAAATCCGGGGGATAAATTGAACGATCTGAGTGGGGCCGGAAAAATTGCTTATTTTTGCAGAAATGGTCAACATAATAAGAGCATATGGTCTATATACGATCAAGAATATGGTCTATATACGTTTATATATACGTTCATTACCACATCCTGTGAAACAAATTCGCTGCAACAATAAAGTTATTGCAATACCCAATATGACTATTTGGCAGCTCCACATAAAAAAAAACAAAGGTGGCGGAAAGCAAACTAATGTTTCTGCTTTGACTTTAAGTAGTGAAGTAAAAAAACATCGAAACATCGAAACATAGATTTTTGAGCAAGCGATTTTCGAGTGTTTTAACTCGATTTATTTTTAGCCGATTAATCGATTTAAATAAATCGATTTTTATGAAAAATCGTTCTCTTTGCAAACCCTTAGCGAACGCTACAAAATACGCGGTGGCAAAATTTAATTTCACTGAAAAAGTTTACAAATATGCCAAAGTAGGTAAGTTGTTATTATATTAACGAATATTTATATAAATAACATTATTAGATAATGTTACCTATCGCGTGTTAAGTTAACATGCGTTATGTGCTTAAGTGTTCATGCACTTTCTGTGTATTTATGTGTATTTGAAAAATCGATCAATCGATGTTTTCATGGGCGATGTTCAGAATCCGATTTTTAAGTCGATGTTCAGTTTGGATTTACATCACTAACTTTAAGGTGGTGCGATGCTCAGAAAAAGTTGCCAACTAAAACGAACGGCTTCAGCAGCAGTGTTACCATTCAACTTTTAATTATTTTATTTGTTGTGTTGGCAGTTCTGCTTTCTCAGTTATCTGAATCCCCTCATACATAATGCTAATTTAAGTTAATGTTCTGAATTTAAAGTGTTAAAAGTGTAATTACAAATATAGCGCAAGCTAACTTTGGCGCGGCAAAGTTTGGAAACCCTTGCAGTGCCCTGTGTGAGCCGTCAGATTTTTTACAAAATTTGATAAATGTTGATTTCGAACCGATCGTTCGTATGGCAGCTTGTAAGGAAGTTTTTCCAGCCGGGGTCGGCGTCTCAGTCCGGCCAGGGCCAATTACAGAAAATTTGTAATATCTGGGACGGCTGGAAATGAATCATAGGGCGCTCCTCACAAAACTAGCTGAAAAGGGAAATCCTACCTGGTGAAATCGCGGATCGAGGCCATTTTGGGTAGCGTGGGACAAACTCCTTAGCGAGAGAGGGTACAACCCAATATCTCGCTCGTAGAAGCGTTCCAGTGCTACCGTACCCAGTGAACGGTAATCCTGGGTGACAATTACCGGCACCAGAACCATGTGACGGTAGCCCTGGATGACAAACTCACGAACGAGATCAGGTACTACCTGGCGTCTCGTTCGTGGAATGCTCCCAGGGTCCACCGGCATGGCTCAAACTTGACGAGTATGCAAGTGATGGTCACCAGAAGTGTAGGAGTACTACTCTGCAGCACCTCTCATGACATCCCTTGCACGTGTCAAGCCGATCGCGACCACGTTTCACACCCGCCGAAACTTTCACTTTCACTTTTCATGCAATTAAACACACATTTCTTTGAGGCGTACCGGGGAATTCGCAGAGCGCTTCCATATCTTTATTTGCTTCTTAAATTCACTCCTTATGTTGGTTAGTGTTGAAAATTTGGTTAGAAAATGGCCGTAGGCCAGCTTACCACAGGGTACTGCGTGTACTGCAGGGTGCGTAGTGTGCGTACTGCAGGGTGTGCAGGGCCGACGCGCTGCCGGTGATTGCCGCTGCTGTTGGCGTTGGCCGGAACCCTCTCGCACCACGTTTTTGTGTGCGTTACGGCCTTACGTGGTGCTCCTGTAGCTTCTATTCCGTCTCGTTGTCCTTGCTCGTGATCCGTTTTGTTCCTTTTGTCGTTGCCGTTGTTGTTGCCGTTGTCGTTGCCGTTGTTGTTCCCGTTTTCGTTGCCGTTGCCGTTGTTGTTGCCGTTGTCCTTGTGGTGTTTTTCGTCTTCCTCGTGCGCGTTTACTATTTCTTTTCACTATTTAAACTTGGTTCCTCACAAACACGTCTGCTCGTTTTCGGCCCGCCAGAAAAAGTGAAGCGTCGATAAATCACGCTTCCTTATCGATACACCGATCTCGATGTTCGATTCCGAGTACTGGGTGCTTAGGAATCGATGCCTAGTACTCGTTGCTAGCACTAGGTGGCGTTTTGTACTAAGGTATTTCGTGGAACTAGTCCTAGAGGGCTCTTTATGCGTCGGCCAACTTATGAACTAGAAATCCCAGCATTTGTGGGCTGCAGAATGCTGCCTCACATCCCTCCCTTACTTTGGGGGGCGGAGAAGGATGCTAACTCTGCCGGCGTGGTTGGTCTTTATGGAAAAACACTTTCACCCCGTCAGCCTCGGCGGTGTCCCACATCGGCGGCCGGCGACGAAGCGGGTGCTTATCTCGGAGGTACTCCATGCTGCAGAATTTCTGTGAATAGAGGGCAATACTTTAGTTTCTGAGACGCAGATGCTGTTGATTCGGAGACGGGCGAATTCGGTTCTGAGACGCAGATAATGTCGGGCGGAGGCGGGTGAAACTAGTAGGGGCGCTAAAGATGAGCGTGGTCCCTGTTAGTTTTGGGTACCAGCTGGTCGGGAGGATTCGGTTCCGAATGGAACTCCTGGAGGTCTGTTAGATTGGCTGCGCGACGTCGTGTTGATCCCACTCGTTGTAGTCGTACCACTTTCGGGGAGATAAATTTCTGGACTTGGTAAGGGCCTTCGTATATTGAGGCGAGCTTGGCTGCGAACCCCTCCGCTGCGTTGGACAGGACGTGTTGTCGTACGAGGTCATTGTCTTCCGACTCATTGCCGTGAGAGCCCGGTTCCGGTACTGCTAACGAGCAGACTTCGGTTAGGTATCCCCCGAAGGGGAGGGGACGTTGAAATGGCGCACCACTTTCAAGTGGCCTCCATGAACCTAACCCGGTGGCATTAAGTCTCTCAGTCGTGGCGTCGTCTTCTTCATCCTCCCGCATTGGAAGATCGGCTCCTGGGCGTAGTTCTTCCGGTGCTGGCCGAGCTTTTTGATCCGGGGCGCTGTGTCTGAAAAGAGAAGAACGATCCGGGGCTATGCTCGAGTGATCCTGGGGATCCGAGGCTGATCTTGGTTGGTCTTTGGTATCCGGGGTGGCATTGACGTGCGGTTTATCTCTTCGATCCGATGCGTTGGCTGGTGGTGGTTTATCCTTATGCTCCGAGGCGTTGGCTTGTGGTGATTGATCGTTACGATCCGTTGAGGTTACGTTGGCTTGCGATGGTTGATCCGTTGAGGTTACGTTGACTTGCGATGGTTGATCCTTATGATCCGTTGAGGTTACGTTGACTTGCGAGGTTGATCCTTATGATCCGTTGAGGTTACGTTGACTTGCGATGGTTGATCCTTATGATCCGTTGAGGTTACGTTGACTTGCGATGGTTGATCCTTATGATCCGTTGAGGTTACGTTGACTTGCGATGGTTGATCCTTATGATCCGTTGAGGGGCGAGAAGGGAAAATCCCTGTTCTGGTTTCCCCGGAGGGGCATGTCGAGGCCGGGCGAGGGTTATCTTGGTGATCCGGAGCTCTGCTCGAGTGATTCTTAAAATCCGAAGCTGGGCTCGCGAAATCTTCTTGGTCCGTGGTGATACTTGGTTGATCTCTGTTGTACGTGGCTATGCTCGAGTGATTCTTAGAATCCGAAGCTATGCTCGAGTGATTCTTAGAATCCGAGGCTGGGATGCTGTGGTCTATATTAGGTGGCCGTGGGTCGTCGTCGTGGTCTGGACCTAAGCTCGAGTGATTTATAGAATCCGAAGCTATGCTCGAGTGATTCTTAGAATCCGAAGCTATGCTCGAGTGATTCTTAAAATCCGAAGCTGGATGCTCGAGTGATTCTTAGAATCCGAAGCTGGATGCTCGAGTGATTCTTAAAATCCGAAGCCGGTTTGGAGCTTGTCTCGTCGATACTAACCGTAAAACTCGGTGTTGCGACGCAAGACTCTGCACCACTGCTCGGGGTCTCCACATACAATCCTGACGCCTCTTGCACGCCGGGTGTCATCGTCTTCCAGCCGGGAAATGCATCCTTGCCCGCTATGTTAGCGCGGATGGTAGCCCGATGACCAGCGGGGGTGGTTAAACACGTGGACGTCAGTTGGAGAGATTCATTGCCGCACCGTAATGTAGCCTGGATTGCGCACAAGAAATCTATCCCTAAGATCACATGGTCGACGACGATTGGCAATACCAGAAATGGTATACGAGCGTAATTCCTGCCCAGCTGCACAATCGCCACTAGCGCTTTGTGGACTGTCGCGTGACTTCCATCTGCCATGCTGACTTTGGCTCGAACATCCCTAAGATCAGAGTTCTTAAGCTGGCGCGCGGCATCCTCGCTGATGAAACTTCTCGTGGCTCCGGTGTCAATGGTTGCTTGTCTCGGCTGATCTCCGATCCTCACCTGGGCCACAATGCGCGCGTTCTCCACTCGAAGGCTGGGTTCTATTGCCGGGACTGGTTGGCGGTCGCTCCCACCTGGTCCTGGGGCAGGTGGGGCCGCTGTCCGTTTCCCGAAGCTGCGTCGCAACACTCCCAAGTCCTGACTCCTCGTTTTCCGCAACGCCAGCAGAAATAAACTTGTCGGTTACGGCATTCCCTAGAAAAATGCCCGATTTCCGCACACCTCCTGCAAGCACGCTGGATATCGATCGCTGGTCCTGTTTCTTGAATCATCCGGTTGTCTATCCTTGGTTCGTTCTGAACTCCTTGGTGGTCTGGCTGGTTGTCTCTGAACGGGTTCCGGTGCCTCGGCGTTTGGTTTGCCTCACTGCTGGTGCTGACTGTGGCTGGCCTCTGCTGGGCCACTCTGGTGTTACGACTTTTCCACTCTCGTTCGCGCACGAACTCAAAGTCGGTGGCTAGCTGCGTCAGTTGTGCTAGCGATGGTGCCTCGTGTCTCCGGATATACAGCTGATATTCCGGCAGCAAGTTCTCGTAGGCACGATCGAGTTCTTCTTCCCCTGTGTAACCAGCGCGTCTCATGAGTAGTCGTAGTTCCACTATGTAGGCCTTGAAAGTTTCTCGCGGTTTCTGCTGCCTAGCCCGGATCTGGTCTTCCAATCGCTGGAAGTACCGCGGCGGCAGGAAGAATTCCAAAAGCTCCCTTTTGAAACTGTCCCACGTGGCTCCCTGTAGGCGGCTGACTCTGAACCAATCGCTGGCATATCATATTCGGGGCCACTGGTGACTGGCTTCGGTTTCGTTGTCCTGTACGGCTGGGCGGCTGTAGTTCGGCTGGCCGGCTCACTACCACTCGAGGTATGATGCCTGGTTGACCAGCTTGACTCTCGGCTTCGATGCGCACTGGGGACACGCTGCGTGATCGAGGCTTAGATTCCTGGTCACTAAGCTCGGATTCCGGGATGTTGAGAAACTGTTGCTCCAGTTCCTCCAACCGTTTGGTCACATGTTCGTTATGTTCACCATGCGCGATGAACTGTGCCATGCGGCTCCGAAGCTCCGACACGGTACCTTGGGTTTCGAGACCAAACTCTGCTGTCATGGTCAGCAACTCGTCCCTACGCCGGAGGTAAACCCAACTGACGGTGACCATGGTAAGGCACGGGGTGCTATCTATGAGAAAACGGGAAAATAACTTGTTTTGTACGATCGCCGCACGTGGTTTGCCTCGCCCCACTAAGACCGCAGAGAAAATTATGCTATGCCAACTGAGGGATGGCACGAGAACGCCCTGTATGTTTTACGCACGTGGTCCGTACTGTACTAACTTGACCCACGTGGTCGAATAATTTTCGGACTAGGCTTGAGTTAATTTTATATAGGGTGGCACGAAAATTTTCAAAAAAAATAATATATATATATATAAACAATCCATGTTAGTATGTTTCAATAAAAAAATAATTTTCCCAATTCACGTTGCAAAACGATGTCTAGGTTTATGAAAGTTTCGTGGGCATGTGGCGAAAATGAATTTAAAAAAATGCTTTTAACTAATCTGAGGGCCTATTCTGATTCGATGGCAAAATGTCTCCAGACGTCCCTGCTCGGGCGCCATCTGTAAGGAAGTTTTTCCAGCCGGGGTCGGCGTCTCAGTCCGGCCAGGGCCAATTACAGAAAATTTGTAATATCTGGGACGGCTGGAAATGAATCATAGGGCGCTCCTCACAAAACTAGCTTAAAAGGGAAATCCTTCCTGGTGAAATCGCGGATCGAGGCCATTTTGGGTAGCGTGGGACAAACTCCTTAGCGAGAGAGGGTACAACCCAATATCTCGCTCGTAGAAGCGTTCCAGTGCTACCGTACCCAGTGAACGGTAATCCTGGGTGACATACTCGCAGACGAGAGAAGGTACAACCCGTACTCTCGTCTGGGAAATATTCCCAGCAATTACCGGCACCAGAACCATGTGACGGTAGCCCTGGATGACAAACTCACGAACGAGATCAGGTACTACCTGGCGTCTCGTTCGTGGAATGCTCCCAGGGTCCACCGGCATGGCTCAAACTTGACGAGTATGCAAGTGATGGTCACCAGAAGTGTAGGAGTACTACTCTGCAGCACCTCTCATGACATCCCTTGCACGTGTCAAGCCGATCGCGACCACGTTTCACACCCGCCGAAACTTTCACTTTCACTTTTCATGCAATTAAACACACATTTCTTTGAGGCGTACCGGGGAATTCGCAGAGCGCTTCGATATCTTTATTTGCTTCTTAAATTCACTCCTTATGTTGGTTAGTGTTGAAAATTTGGTTAGAAAATGGCCGTGGGCCAGCTTACCACAGGGTCCTGCGTGTACTGCAGGGTGCGTAGTGTGCGTACTGCAGGGTGTGCAGGGCCGACGCGCTGCCGGTGATTGCCGCTGCTGTTGGCGTTGGCCGGAACCCTCTCGCAGCACGTTTTTGTGTGCGTTACGGCCTTACGTGGTGCTCCTGTAGCTTCTATTCCGTCTCGTTGTCCTTGCTCGTGATCCGTTTTGTTCCTTTTGTCGTTGCCGTTGTTGTTGCCGTTGTTGTTGCCGTTGTTGTTGCCGTTGTTGTTCCCGTTGTTGTTGCCGTTGTCCTTGTGGTGTTTTTCGTCGTCCTCGTGCGCGTTTACTATTTCTTTTCACTATTTAAACTTGGTTCCTCACAAACACGTCTCCTCGTTTTCGGCCCGCCAGAAAAAGTGAAGCGTCGATAAATCACGCTTCCTTATCGATACACCGATCTCGATGTTCGATTCCGAGTACTGCGTGCTTAGGAATCGATGCCTAGCACTCGTTGCTAGCACTAGGTGACGTTTTGTACTAAGGCATTTCGTGGAACTAGTCCTAGAGGGCTCTTTTTGCGTCGGCCAACTTATGAACAAGAAATCCCAGCATTTGGTGCAGAATGCTGCCTCACAAGCTATATGATATAGTAGTCCGACTTACACAATTTGGTCAGCCTGTTTAAAACTTAATCAAACACACAATGTGTATATTTGGTTGAGATATTTTGAGAAACAAAAAAGATTTGCATACTAAATGTTGTTTTCGAACCGATCATTCCTATGACAGATATATGATATAGTAGTCCGATTTACACCAAATTTGGTCAGCCTGTTTAAAACTTAATCAAACACTCAATGTGTATATTTGGTTGAGATATTTCGAGAAACAAAAAAGTTTTTCATACTAAATGTTGTTTTCGAACCGATCGTTTCTATGGCAGCTATATGATATCGTAGTTCGATTTACACCAAATTTGGGCAGCCTGTTTAAACCTTAATCAAACACACAATGTGTATATTTGGTTAAAATATCTTGAGAAACAAAAAAGTTTTTCATACTAAATGTTTATTTCCGACCGATCGTTCCTATGGCAGCTATATGATATAGTTATCCGATCCGGCCGGTTCCGACATATGTACTGCGTGCAGCAATAAGACAGACCTGTACCAAGTTTCATCACGATAGCTTCAACTGAGAGACTAGTTTGCATAGAAACAGACGGACACACGGACAGACAGACGGACATGGCTATATCGAATCAGCTCTTCGCAGCACAACTCAGAATTAAAATTTGCTTACTTCCATCCATCACTAAACGATAACTTCAAATCAAAGTTTTTGACAAACGTAGACATTTAGTTATAATTTTGTTTCAAATATATTTTAGTCGCAAATGTTTGACCACTACACAAATTTTTAGCACACAAAGAGATTTTGTACAAAATCAGCGCTGCCAACTTTTTCGATGATTTTGCCAAACGTGTGACCGACAGCCAAAATTTTGGCTTATTTGATGTACTTTGAGCCGACCAGCTGACGTTCGATTTGCACAAATATTTAGCTTATCTGACTACCTTTGCATATTTCGTGACAAAATTATAATACCCTCTGCAAGGGTATAACAAACGTAACTAAGGGATTATCTGTGTATTGAATTGTAGGAAAGGGAAAAAGAGGATTTTAAGTATTTTATAAATTACAAAAATGAAAATATATAGATATATAAAATTTAATAACAAGTTTAAGTTGTGGTTCGTAGTCTGCCGATCTTGTTTTTATTGTTCAAGCGCCTTTTTGATTTTGCTCCAGTTCCCTCAATTTTTCTGTTTCGATAATTCACTTATCACTTTTAGCTGACCAGCAGCTGAAATTAGAGCGCCACATATATTTTTCTCATCAGTTGCTAAATGACAGCGTAATGGCAGCTAAAAACAGTGTTGAAAAACGCTTGTGCTTTTAGTTGGCAATTTTTGATGGGGATCGCACAGCAGAAAGATTATTTTGTTTTTTACATGAAGTTTTCAGTCAGCGTACACGATTTTTCAGTGCTGGGTACTAAGCTTAAAGAATAGTATTCTGTAGAGCGAGATGTTTGACAGGCAGAATGTACCATGTCAGTGTGACAGGATAATACTAAAAATACCACCAAAACTGCACAAAATTCTTAAAATATCCCAAAAAATGTTGAGTGGTTACACTCGAAAGCAAAATATAAACAAAGAGAAAATAACAAAAAACCAGTTGAAATGGACCGCCAAATAAAATTAAAAAGAGCATCTGCAACGACAATTATGTACAGTTATTATGGGATTGTTATGTTATTATTATTTGTTATGTTTTATTTCCATCGCAGAGCACCATCCGATTTTTATTTGTTTTGTTTGCTTTGTTCTGCGACATTTTAATTCATTTTGGTAACCAGAATTATGAAAATTCGAAGCAAAGTCCCGGTCTTTAAGAATCGAACAGCTGTTTGTCAAACAGTGTTGCATTATTTTCCGCACTTTCTGGCTTCATTTCGACTTCATTCCGAAACCATTTTTTTTATATGAAGTTTTGACAAGAAGAATGGATTTCGCTCTACTGGATACTATGCTTAAGTCAGTATCCATCTGGTCATCATTTCCGAAAGTGGGGGTGTCTCGACTTGCTAGTTTTCTGTGATCCAGGTATTACACGAAGCCATTTGTAAACATGCATTTTGTTTAATATTGAAATCATAGTTCGAACAAAATTAAAAATAATGATGCGTAAAATTACGTACATGTGTAAATATTAAGGGGCCTCGATTCGGTACCTCACTCATTATGTATACAACGAAGGGTTAGCCCATATATAGATAACTAAAGGGTTTGCCCCCTGCTCGCTTCGCTCGCCAACCCCCGGCTCGATACGCTCGCTGAAATCTCGGGGAGAAATGTGGAGTGAAAATAGGGAACACTTCTCACAGCTATAGCCGGACCTTATGTCATTTGTAATTAGAAAGCGGGAAATGTGAATTCAATTATTCCCTGCAATCGGACTTAAAATAATATTACTTTGCATAAGCAGGGGCAAGCCCTCTAATAATCGCTACTTTCGCCAACCCCCGGCTCGCTACGATCGCTGAAATCTCGGGGAGAAATGTGGAGTGAAAATAGGGAATACTTCTCACAGCTTTAGCCGGACCTTATGTCATTTTTAATAAGAAAGCGGGAATTGTAAGTTCAATTTTTTCCTGTAATTGGACTTAAAATATTAGTAATAGTACTTTATATAATATAGACAATTTACATTTTCGCTGCTCGCTGTTTTAAAGTTTTCGCTGCAATTGGATTATTGCAGCAAAGAGCGAGTAACAGTGCTATATACTGAAAATTGATTTTGAAAGTCGCAACACTACCCAGAAGGAAATATTCCGCAGCAAAATGTACTAATTTGCCGCAGCCTAACTCAGAGGATTGCACTCCGAGTTCGTGTAAAAGTCTCATTCGCTTTTACATTAGAGTGATCGGGGTAATTCGGTAGGAAATCCACACTACCCTACGGCAGGTTCCGCTACGAACTCTTACGTTTTCCTGAGCTCGTCATAGACACATTCTGCAGGAAATTCAGTTTCGATTTCTGCTGTAGGGAAATTCTAGTTGGGAATTCTTGGAAATTCCACTTGGAATTCTGGCTGGCATTTCTCCCTCCCTAGGGTTCTGGCTGCTGCAGAAATAAAAGCGTTTACATACATATATTTTTTTCGATTTTGTTTCTTTATTTTTATTTAATAAACATTTTCATACATGAACTTAACATTAACATTATTAAATTAATTAATACTGAAAAGAGATGAAACGAAAATGTATATACATTAGTTTTTATTTTGAATATATATCACTTTAATTAGTGTATACTTACATTTCGTGTGGTTCGAGTATTTTATTAACGCATTTGAATTAACCCATATAATGGCCAATTTAAGAATATGAACCTGTATAAAACAATTATACAATATATTGCAAGAAAAACTTACCCATTAATAAATGCGTTGTTCATCCAACACGCGTTCAAATAGCACTGCTGCGCAAAAGACACTTTGATAGAAATACACAAAAAATGGGTTGCCAACATAACAAAATGTAGCCAATCGCGTACTCTAGACTCTAAGCTAAGAGTACCGCAAACGTGTTGACAACCCTTACAGCTAAGAAGATCTCCTAGCAGAATACTATGCTGCCCAGGCTATAGCAAACTCAGCAAACCGCTTGAGCTCGTAGCGAAAGCTGCCGTGGGCAATTCAAACCTCTGAGCAAGAATTCCAATCTGAGTAACATGCAGAGCAGTCAGTACCATACTCAACAAAACGTTTGAGCTCGTAGCGGAAGCTGCTGTAGGATATTCGCACCCTGAATCGAACGATTCTTACTACAGAGCGCGCTGCTGACAGCCTGCAGCTTGAGGGATCGATCCCTACTTCATGTAAAATTTTGGTACTGCGGCCGTAGCGACTTTGGTCTGTACGTGCCCACTGGATCGACTGGGTAATGAATCGTAACACCCCCCCCCCCCACACACACCCACCACTACACCCTCCCCCACCCCCTGTCCATCTTGTTTTGATTGTTTATTAATAGCATTAAAAGCCACTGTTCCTATGGCAGCTATACGATATAGTGATCCGATCTTGACCAAATTTTTACAGAATGTTACAATGAGTACGAAATCCATAATCTGTGAGTTTGGTTGAGATATCTCAAAATTATAACAAAGATCTTCATACAAAGTACCCAGTCGATCCAGAGGGCACGTACAGACCAAAGGCGCTACGGCCGCAATACCAAAATTTTACATTAAGTTGGGATCGATCCCTCAAGCTGCAGGCTGTCAGCAGCGCGCTCTGTAGTAAGAATCGTTCGATTCAGGGTGCGAATTTCCTACAGCAGCTTCCGCTACGAGCTCAATCGTTTTACTGAGTATGGTCCTGACTGCTCTGCATGTTACTCAGATTGGAATTCTAGCTCAGAGGTTTGAATATCCCACGGCAGCTTCCGCTACGAGCTCAAGCGGTTTGCTGAGTTTGCTATAGCCTGGGCAGCATAGTATTCTGCTAGGAAATCTTCTTAGCTGTAAGGGTTGTCAATACGTTTGCGGTACTCTTAGCTTAGAGTCTAGAGTACGCGATTGGCTACATTTTGTTATGTTGGCAACCCACTTTTTTGTGTATTTCTATCAAAGTGTCTTTTGCGCAGCAGTGCTATTTGAACGCGTGTTGGATGAACAACGCATTTATAAATGGGTAAGTCTTAGTTTTTCTTGCATTATATTGTGTAATTGTTTTATACAGGTACATATTCTTAAATTGGCCATTATGTGGGTTGAATCACATGCGTTAATAAAATACTGGACCCACACGAAATGTAAGTATACACAAATAATAGTGAAATATATTTCAAAATAAAAACTAATGTATATAAATCTTCAAATTCATCTCTTTTCAGTATTAATTAATTATATTAATATTAAGTTATTGTATGTTGTTTATTAAATAAAACTAAAGAATACATTTGAAAAAAATATATGTATGTATACGCTTTTATTTCTGCAGCAGCCAGAACCCTAGGGAGGGAGAAATGCCAGCCAGAATTCCAAGTGGAATTTCCAATAATTCCCAACCAGAATTTCCCTACAGCAGAAATCGAAACTGAATTTCCTGCAGAATGTGTCTATGACGAGCTCAGGAAAACGTATTTGTTTCAAATATATTTTAGTCGCAAATGTTTGACTACTACACAAATTTTTTTAACACACAAAGAGATTTTGTGCAAAATCAGCGCTGCCAACTATCTCGATGAGTTTGCATTACGTGTGACCGGCAACCAAAATTTTGGCTTATTTGATGTATTTTGAGCAGAACAGCTGACGTTCGATTTGCATCAAATATTTAGCTTGTCTGACCTTACCTTTACATATTTCGTGACAAAATTATAATACCCTCTGCAAGGGTATAACAAACGTAACTAAGGGATCATCTGTGTATTGAATGGTAGGAAAGGAAAAAGGGGATTTTAAGTATTTTAAAAATTACAAAAATGAAGATATATAGATATATAAAATTTAATAACAAGTTTCAGTTGTGGTTCGTAGTCTGCCGATCTTGTTTTTTTTTGTTCAAGCGCCTTTTTGATTTTGCTCCAGTTTTTGTTGTTCAAGCGCCTTTTTTTGATTTTTCTCCAGTTCCCTCAATTTTTCTGCTTCGATAATTCACTTATCACTTTTAGCTGACCAGCAGCTGAAATTAGAGCGCCACATATATTTTTCTCATCAGTTGCTAAATGACAGCGTAATGGCAGCTAAAAACAGTGCTGAAAAACGCTTGTGCTTTTAGTTGGCAATTTTTGCTGGGGATCGCACAGCAGAAAGATTATTTTGTTTTTTACATGAAGTTTTCAGTCAGCGTACACGATTTTTCAGTGCTGGGTACTAAGCTTAAAGCATAGTATTCAGTAGAGCGAGATGTTTGACAGGCAGAATGTACCATGTCAGTGTGACAGGATAATACTAAAAATACCACAAAAACTGCACAAAATTCTTAAAATATCCCAAAAAATGTTGAGTGGTTACACTCGAAAGCAAAATATAAACAAAGAGAAAATAACAAAAAACCAGTTGAAATGGACCGCCAAATAAAATTAAAAAGAGCATCTGCAACGACAATTATGTACAGTTATTATGGGATTGTTATGTTATTATTATTTGTTATGTTTTATTTCCATCGCAGAGCACCATCCGATTTTTATTTGTTTTGTTTGCTTTGTTCTGCGACATTTTAATTCATTTTGATAACCAGAATTATGAAAATTCGAAGCAAAGTCCCGGTCTTTAAGAATCGAACAGCTGTTTGTCAAACAGTGTTGCAACATTTTCCGCACTTTCTGGCTTCATTTCGACTTCATTCCGAAACCATTTTTTTTATATGAAGTTTTGACAAGAAGAATGGATTTCGCTCTAATGGATACTATGCTTAAGTCAGTATCCATCTGGTCATCATTTCCGAAAGTCGGGGTGTCTCGACTTGCTAGTTTTCTGTGATCCAGGTATTACACGAAGCCATTTGTAAACATGCATTTTGCTTAATATTGAAATCATAGTTCCAACAAAATTAAAAATAATAATGAGTAAAATTACGTACATGTGTAAATATTAAGGGGCCTCGATTCAGTACCTCACTAGTACCTCACTCATTATGTCCACAACGAAGGATAGATAGATAATTTATTTTAATTAAAATTAGTTTATTATATACTTTTGTATGCAGGACTTACTTAAGTATAAAATGTAATGTATAATTATAATATAAATTAAATTGTGTTATGACAGCTTGTTGACAGGTAACACCAGTAGATGTAAGAAAGATCCGACATTTATACCGATATCGAGTAATTTGTTTCAGTGTAGACCTGGTATGAATTTTCTGTAAATGAATTAAAACCTTTTTATAAGTTTGTTGAATATTTCTTTTTATATGTACATTGTACATAAAAAATTCCTAAACTTCCTCAAGTGAGACGAAGCATACATATCTTGAATGATTTGAACAATACCAATACACCTTACCTGTGGAGTACGTCGCTGATTTTGGTAGGTTAACTACATCTCGTCGAAACGTGGATAGATTTTGTGTAAACCTAAGGAAAAATATAGAAAGCAATGGTTATATAAATAAACTATTTAATAAATAATTTTAAGAATATTGAAGTTCAAGCTTTTGGTGAAATTGCACAGACATTTTGGACAATATAAGAGCTGACCCAGTCAGAAGCATTAAAAGTACAGTCTCATTATTTTATAGCGCCATAAATGTAAATCTCAGTTTGTTATGCCGGCAGGTTCCGATATATTTTCTGCGTGCAGCAAAAAGACGCAATTGTCTAGTCTGTGCACAACCTCTCCAAAATTCAGAAAATGTTTTTCCTGAATAGACCCCCATAGAAAACGACACCGCGATCTTTTTTAAAAATTAATAATAATTCGCGGTCCATCGAGACTGGGTCATGATGTCGCGCACAGTAACAACAACATAGAACATGCGCTGCGCGAGCCGTTTCAAGCTTGATTAAACACACATTTCGTGACAAAATTATAATACCCTCTGCAAGGGTACAAAAAGTTTTGTTTTAAAACAATATTTGTTTCTAATTATATAAAGAGTATTTAAAATGCTGTTGCACATTAAATTGAAATTGATTCATTAACAACCAAAAAAAAATGCAGTAAGCTACAGTGGAGCAAGCTCGACAGTAGGAGACCCTGTACTTTTTGAGTACAAAGCGTTCACTATAGACTGTTTTTCAATGCTGCGTACCATTCAATAGATGGCGCCACTACAAAGATATCAGTTGCTAAACATAGGTTGCTAGCGTCTCTTCTTCCTTTTGTCCGTAACATTGTTAGTTGAATAACTTCCGCGTTTATTATTCGGTTGGAATGAAATTTTCAGGACAGGCTCGGACTATTTTTAAAGGTTCTCTTGTAAATTGTTCTCTTAAAAGTTTTGTTTTTCAGTTTCTAGGGGCTAAGGGGGGGCGTGGCAAAAATCTAAAACAAACTTGATCAATGAAAAATATAGATGAACCACATGCCAAGTTTGGTGTCTCTAGCTCTTACAGTCTCTGAGATCTAGGAACTCAAAAATCGGACAGACGGACATGGCTATATTGACTCGGCTGTTGATGCTGATCAAGAATATATATACAGTGGAGCAAGCTCGACAGTAGCAGAAACTATACTTATGGGAAAAACAAAAAGTACTAAAATCAAACATAAGTGCAAGGCCAAAAGCGTTGAAAAGCAAATACGCCTCAAGCTTTGTATGTTGTAGCGCTAGCATTCCTTCTTCTTCGATTGCCTAACGCTGTGAAAAATTGTTAGTTAAACAAATTCCGAGTTTTTTATCCGTCCAGATGCAATTTTCAGGGCAGATCCGGATTATAATGTATATCAAGGCACCAGCATTAAACCGGCTCTTGTACTTCGTCTTTGAAACTTCTGTTATAAATTTCAGATATGTTTTATGATAAAACTTTTATTAATTCCATCTGCCTGCTACGCACATTTTTTTAACAAACTTAATAGACCCTTTTGTACTTTTTAAAGTAAAGAATAGAAAAACATTTAGGGAACGACTGAATGAAGTATCAAAATATGTTTTTTTTTCTACCTATTAAAAGCTATTATTGAAGAATTTTAATTTATAAATCTATACATTTCATCCTTACTTTTCCTTATTTTTGCTGGACACGTTGCGCTCTATACCAAGCATTAAATCCTCAAACCACTGGGCCATTGTTTGTTGTTTTTCAACGGGTAGGGTACATATGATAGTTTCCTTAAGTGAGCTATAAAAGAAAAATATTATGTATCCGAAGTCTGCCAATATTAAGATTACAAATTGAACAAAGACACTTTTTCAGAAACCAAGCTTGAGATATGAACATCCAACCATGTTTCCTTATAATTGGATTTGCAACTTGAATTATCAAATTAGTTCGTATTTTAATTTTAGGAGTTGAAAAAGTGTTTTTATTTATCTAATTTTAATTTAAAATTTGAATTAATTTCTAAGATATCCAGCTGAAATTTTCACACAACGTAGCTGAGACATATTAATCGTGCAATAAGATGGGATTTTTTGATATCCCCACTGGAAGGGGCTAAAATGGGGGTCAAAGGTCAAAATTGCTTAGTATGAAATTTTGTTTTCTTTTTTGAGCTATCTCATCCAAATTCACACATTATAAATTTCTTACTCACTGCAACATTCTGTACAAATTTGGTAAAGATCGAATGACTATATCATATAGCTGGCATAGGAACAATCAGATGCAAATAAAACATATCTCAAAGAAACTCATAGATTATGTATTTCTTATTCACTGCTACATCATTAAGAAATTTGGTAAATATTGAAAGACTATATCATACAGCTGCCATAGGAACAATCAGATGCAAATTAAAATTTTGTATGAAGAGCGTTGTTGTTTTTTGAGCTATCTCAACCAAACTCACAGATTATGTATTTCTTACTCACTGCTACATTCCGTAAAAATTTGCCAAAGATCGGATGACTTTACCATATAGCTGCCAAAGGAACAGTGTCTTTTGATGCTATTAATAAACAATCAAAAGCAGTGGGTGGGGGTAAATAGATTTGCAGTATGTGACACTCTTACTCGCTCTTGCTGCTATAATCCAGTTGCAGTGAAAACTTTTAAACAGCGAGCAGGGAAAATGGAAATTCACTATACATACATATTATATAAAGTACTATAATTATAAGTCCAATTGCAGTGAAAAATTGAATTTCCATTTCCCCCTTTCTTATAAAAAATTAAATATGCTGTAGCTCTGAGAAGTGTTCCCTATTTCACTTCTTCCCGAGACTTCAGCGAGCATAGCGAGTCGGGGGTGTGCGACCGAAGCAAGCACTACGGGGCTTGCCCCTGCTAATATACAGTACTATTATCGGTATTATCTCTAATAAACAGTACTATTATTTTAAGTCCAATTGCAGGGAAAAATTTGATATACATTTTCCATTTCTTATTAGAAATGACATAAGGTTCAGCTATAGCTGTGAGAAGTGTTCCCTATTATCACTCCATATTTCTCCCCGAGATTTCAGCGAGCGTAGCGAGCCGGGGGTTGGCGAGCGAAGCGAGCATGGGGCAAACCCCCTAGTATTATATAAAGTACTAATATGTGAAGTTCAATTGCATGGAAAAAAATGCAGTAAGCTACGGTGGAGCAAGCTCGACAGTAGGAGACCCTGTACTTTTTGAGTGCAAAGCGTTCACTATAGATTGTTCTTCAATGTTGCGTACCATTCAACAGATGGCGCCACTAGGAAGATAAGTTAATTAACACAGATGTCGCTAGCGTGTCTTCTTCTTCCTTTTGTCCATAATATTGTTAGTTGAATAGCTTTCGCGTTTATAATCCGTTTGGAATGAAATTTTCTAGACAGGATTGAACTACAGTGTTTATTATATGTACCAAAAATCAAGGCACTAGCATTAAAGGGGCTCTTGTAATTAGACTTCGAAATTTTGTATATCAATTTCCGGGGGCGGAGGGGGGCATGGCAAAAATCTAAAACAAACTCGTTCAATGCAAGATATAGATGAACGTAATTGCCAAGTTTGGTGTCTCTAGCCCTTATAGTCTCTGAGATCTAGATGTGTAAAACAGGGACAGACAGACAGGCGGACATGGCTATATCGACTCGGCTGTTGATGCTGATCAAGAATATATGTACTTTATGGGGGCTACCACGCCACCTTCTGCCTGTTATGCACATTTGTACTTTTTTAAAGTACTGGGTCTAAAAAAAAAAAGCATATCAGCTAAATATGTTTCCTGCTCTCTTATAAAAAATTACATAATGAAATAAAATGCAAATATAATGGAAATCACTCCAGCTCGCTTCGATCGCCTAGGTCCGGCTATAGCTGTAGAAGTTTTCTTCACTTCCACTCCACATTTCTACCTGAGCTTTGTGAGTCGGAGGTTGGCGAGCGAAGCGAGTGAAGGGCGAAGCCTCCGACTATATATATAATAAAAAATACATAACATTACCGATAATAGTCCTCATAAAGTAGAATCAGAACCAAGAGCGGACGAGACATTGACCATTGGTTTCTACAATCCTCCGCCAACACATTATTTAATAAAGATGACATCATACTTTGTAGCAAGTCCGAATTTAGTTCAACAACCTGTAAATTTAGAAGACAAAAGTTAATTTTTACTTAAGTACTTAATTACATACCCAACAAGTTAAACACAAGCATCGTTGACTTGAAAACACAATGTGCCTTGACCAAAGATATAAAATAATAGAAATGTCTAGCATTGCCAATATCCATCCAAATTCTCAGTGGCATAAAAATATGTTGCACAAGAAATCAACTGCTTTAGGGACTGTGGTTTGTAAAGCGACCTATCTGAAGCTGATACACAGTGACGATTGACTGTAAATACAGAATCGAATGGTAGTGCCAGATACATCCTACCGATGATTGACGATAACAGTCAACATAAAAACGTTTACTTCATGATATACAAAGCAGAGATGACTAAGAAATTTAAAGAAAACATAACGATGCACAGTAGATCGTTTCGCAGAAGTTGGTTGCAAAAATCAGTATATTTATACCCTTGCAGAGGGTATTATAATTTTGTCACGAAATGTGTAACGCATTGAAGGAGGCCTCACAGACATACATAAAGTATATATGTTCTTGATCAGGGCGACGAGCTGAGTCGATATAGCCATGTCCGTCTGTCCGTGTGTCCGTCTGTTTCTATGCAAACTAGTCTCTCAGTTTTTAAGCTATCTTGATGAAGCTTGGTACAGGTCCGTCTTTTTACTGCACGCAGTACTTATGTCGAAACCGGCCGGATCGGATCACTATATCATATAGCTGCCATAGGAACGATCGGTTGGAAATAAACATTTAGTATGAAAAACTTTTTTGTTTCTCAAGATATCTCAACCAAATATACACATTGTGTGTTTGATTAAGTTTTAAACAGGCTGACCAAATTTGGTGTAAATCGGATTACTATATCATATAGCTGCCATAGGAACAATCGGTTCGAAAACAACATTTAGTATGAAAAACTTTTTTGTTTCTCAAGATATCTCAACCAAATATACACATTGTGTGTTTGATTAAGTTTTAAACAGGCTGACCAAATTTGGTGTAAATCGGACTTCTATATCATATAGCTGCCATAGGAACGATCGGTTCGAAAACAACATTTAGTATGAAAAACTTTTTTGTTTCTCAAAATATCTCAACCAAATATACACATTGTGTGTTTGACTAAGTTTAAAACAGGCTGACCAAATTTGGTGTAAATCGGACTACTATTTTTAAAACGTAGTGTTTATTATATGTACCAAAAATCAATGCACTAGTATTAAAGGTGCTCTTGTAATTTGACTTCGAAATTTTTAATTACAATTTCCGAGGGCGGAGGGGGACGTGGCAAATATCTAAAACAAACTCGTTCAATGCAAGATATAGTAGACGAACGTACATGCCAAGTTTGATGTCTCTAGCTCTTATAGTCTCTGAGTTCTAGGGAACTCAAGAAAGGGACAGACGGACATGGCTATATCGACTATGCTGTTGATGCTGACCAAGAATATATATACTTTAAGGGGGTCTGCCACGCCTCCTTTTGCCTGATACGGAAATTTTTTTGCACAAACTTAAGATCCAGGACTATTACGATAATGTTTGAACATCGGTGTTAATTGGTCTTCCAAGTGAATTTTTTCAAAAATGGGAACGCCCTCGCTTTGTTTAAAATGGGACTGATCGCTAAAATCGACAAGATCACACTTTGAGCTCGCAAGTTAGTTCTGTTCTTAGTCCCGTGCACCAGCCCACTTTACGTTTCTTAAATCTGCTCTAAAATTATTTGAAACCCAGTAGACGCGTTTTATTATTTATTATTATTATTTATTTAATTATTTAACCCTTTCGACCCCAAATGTGAACATTTGTTTTTTACTTTTAATCATATTGTACAAATTGAATAAGGATTTGGACTCTCATTTGAACTCGCATTTGAACTCACACGCCCATCGGTTTGGCCGTTACCGGATAGTGCCCACAGGCAACTTAATGTCTTTAACAATCAATCACTTGCCAATTTCGCAATTTTTATAAAAATTTAACTTTAACAGATTTGGGTTTGATATTTTTGATATTTATATTCACGATTAAAAAAAAATAATTTTTGCTTGATCACTTTTTGGAATTTCACTGATTTATTTTCAACATGGCCTTTGCAGTCTTTGAAATATAAAATCGTTAAATAGCTTTTAAAGTGACTTATATTTTCTCACATGTTAGGTAAACATATATACCTTCCGATATTATAATACATCATCAGACAAAAGTAACAGAATCGCACACAGCTCTCTCTCAAATATCAGAAGTTGCTCACCAGCAACGTTGGAATCGAAACTCGCTATGGGCGTGCTGCAGATGAATGTATATACCAAGTTTGATGTCTCTAGCTCTAATAGTCTCTGAGATCTAGGTGTTGAAAGAAGGTATGGACGGACAGACAGACGGACGGAGTTTTCAGGTGTTCAGGTTTACCATTAGTATTGCTTTTATGTATACATTTTTCAAAGATCTAGTAGGCATCTATTCAAAATGATAGTAAGTATTCTAGAAATAAAATAAAACTTACCTTAAGAAATTGTGAATTTTCGCGCGTCAATCGACGGAGCTTCTTATTAGGGAATGTAGAAACTGTAATAAGAAGGGAACATTATATATAATACATATTAAAAATTTGTATTTATTTGTACCTTTTAATTGAAGCTGCTTAAAGATATATGAAACGATACTATCCAAAATGGTGCAACAGCTTATGTAGATTGCGGAATCTGCAATTCAACGATTCATTTTTAATTGGTAAAAACTGATTGACGCATAAATACCCAATGCGGCAAGTCCTTTTGTCAAACTTTCCAGAATGTAGACAAACGCACGTGGCTCCAAAGCAGCAAGGTATGTTACATGGTCTTGCGATAGACAGTTTAATAAATTGTAATAGGCCGAGGCTAATTTTGGATATTCCTGTAATTAAATCTGTTGTTATAAAATTTGCTATTTCGTATTCTATTAGTGATGTATGTTTAAAATTTACCAATAGATCGCTTTGTCGTATAGAAAGAATGAGCTGAGCGATGATGTCAAGAACATTGTGTAATGTGTCATCGCCGTATAATTTAAAAACCCCACAGTTAACATAGTTTCCCCCAAGTGCGTTTTTTAAAATTAAAAAACAAATTGATATGCCCTTTAGTTTCATTGGGTAAAGTTGATCATTCGACACTTCAAGGTGCAGAATACGATTGCCATAAATGCAAATAAGTTTCGATGCTTCACGAAATAGTAAAATGCCCATGGGGCTGGACACATTGCCAGCTAAACGCTGTGTGCGGCAATGCACTAGCTCGGCGAACAGCTTTAACACGGGTGTAGTGATAGCAGGTTCATGCGCCCAAAGTTCCACCGCACGAAGAAGTATCGGTAAGTAATCGGTGTAGTAACTGCAATTATTTTATAAATAATTTTTCCAAAATTCTAATTATTTATACGTACAGCCACTCAAAAAGCATGGTATATTGAATTCGAGCATTAAGAGGCAATGCAAGTCCACGCAAGTCCCGTGCTAAGCCAATTATTGCTTTCTTAACTTCATCATTAGGAAAACATTTTGTGTCCATTAGTACATTTCCTAATGATTCAAACTGATCTAAGGGAAATAATAAAGAATATATTCTTAAAATTTAATTAGATAATCGACTTACTTGTAAGAGGTGTTAAAAAATGGTAAAAACGCTCTTCATCCTCTCCCAAGTCAAACATTAATAAGCGACTGAGTGAAGTGTAAAACATGGTGCGACAGCGCATTTCGTTTAGTGAAGAACTTGTACCAAGAAAAGGGAAATGATCGCTTGTGTGATGCGTCAACATGAATTGAACTTCCTCTAAGCGTGCCAATTTACGCACTGAGTTAAAGTGCACAGAGAGATCAGACAATAACATTAATGTTTTTGTTATTATTTGTTCCGAACGGCCCCAAAACTTCAAGTTAGTTATGCTGTAAAAACAAGAACATGTGACTTAAAAAACTACTAATGATGTAAACACATACATTTTTCGGTTAATGAAACTTAGTAGCATTTGTTCGTCGTTTAATCCAAATACTTCACTAAGTCTTTTGTACACAGTTGCTTTTTGCGCCTGGTCACTGCTGTGCATCTTACGAACCTGGTCTAAGAAGCTCAGAATTGCTAATTCTAGCTTCTCACAGCCAGTTTGGGGTAGACGTGAGTCTGTTAAACTCATTAGTTGCAATACACGAATAACAAGTTCTGCATCCATATTGTCATGCTCGTCGCTGGTCGTTACGGAAAGTCTGCCCACAATAGCAGAACCAATTATATACACCAACCAAGTTAATTGCAACTCATGTATAGTAATATCTGTAGGGTTAGCATTTACCATCTGTACAAGATTTTCGTATTCACGAGCTTTTTGATCAAAATGATGCACTAAAAAATTGCAAGTCTTGTTGTACTCGCAACGTTCGATCACTGATAACTGTTCAAGTTGTTGCTGCACCATGCAAAGATCATCCAAAGGATCCTCCATATTATCACGTACAATCAAAGGCACAGCATCTAAGCGTGACTCAATATACGCCTTAACTACTTCAGGGGTATATGTGCCAAGTAAATGCGGATCCGGCGATTTAACATACGGTACTGAAGCCACCATACGCTGCCAGAGGGTAAGTAAATAGTGCACACTATTTGGAGCGAAGAGCCACATCTGATGACGAAATAAAATTTGAATGTTGTTTAAATAATCAGAAATATACTTACATGTAAAGATTGCACTGTAAATTTTGCAATTAATTCAATGGCTTCTGGATAACAAGGAACGGCAATAAGTTCACCCAGTTGATAGTTAGACTTCAGACGTGCAAGTAAACGACAGAACTCGTGATAATTATCAGGATCACTAAGACCCTGTAGACGAAATACATTAAAAATAAGCTTAATGTGTTTAAAAATATGTTTAGCTTACATGCAAGTTGGTGAGTATATTTTTTACACCCTCAACTAAGTGAGTTAAAAATTTTGTTCGCTCTGAGTTGCTGAAAAGTGATCTACGTACAGATGTCATTTGAACTAGGCACGATAGTGAGTAACTCGCTAAACTATTCGGTAGTATTTGATATAAATCAAAGAACAATTTTAATGTATTTGAATCAAGAAACGCAGGACGCCAAGCTGTCGGTATCTGTAAGTATACGGTATATAACTTATATTTTTTGTAGGTATAATTTTAAAATGTAGGAACCTGCACATTATTCATATCGTCAGCCGACTCGTCTGTTGAACTGCCAATAAAATCGAAGCTCAGGCAATTCTTTGTAAGGCGTAGCACTTGTGATATCAACCTGTCAAAATAAAAACAAAAAAAATCAATGTATTACTGTTTAAACCAAGGCTGCAAGCCGGTTCCGAACCGAACCTCGCGGAACCGGTTCGGTTCGGGTTTTTGGGCTACCCAAACCGATCCCTTCAAATTTTCTTACACTAACCCCGAACCGGAACCGGAGAAAAAGGTTCGGCTCAGAAATAAAAATTTGTGGCGGTCGGCAACAATTTCGATACAAATTTGGATTTTTTGGACTTTGGCGGACTCTTTCTAAAGCCTAATACCCAGCAACGTTGTGGCATGAGCGAACTAAAAGGGCCTAATATTTCGCTGGTAGGCAGCTAAAAGCAGAGTTGCCAATACAACACATAAAATAAACAGAAGTAGAATGGTAGCTCTGTTGCTGCAGCCCTTTGTTAATTCCAAACGCATTAAAAAATATCGTAAATGAGGGATTATCTGTGTATTGAATGGTAGGAAAGGGGAAAAGAGGATTTTAAGTATTTTATAAATTTCATAATAGAAGATATACAGAAATATAAAATTTAATAACAAGTTTCAGTTGTGGTTCATAGTCTGTTGACTATGACTATTTTGTTGTTTAAGCGCCTTTTTGATTTGGCCTTCAGTTCCCTCCATTTTTCTATTTCGATAATTCACTTATCACTATTAGCTGACCAGCAGCTGAAATAAGAGCGCCACATATATTTACTCATCAGCTGCTAAATGACAGCGTAAAGGCAGCTAAAACAGTGCTGAAAAACGCTCGTGCTTTTAATTGCCGACTTTTGTTGGGGATCCAGCTAAAAGTCACAGCAGAAAAATTATTTTGTTTTTTATACTGTTTTTTATATGGAATTGCCAGTCAGAGTACACGATGGCAAGATTACGATATCCGGTGCGACAAGATCTGACGACGGATTCCGGTATAACACGTCGAAATAAGACGAAAAAATTAAATACAATTTTTTGATTTTCCGCTTGGTTCTCGAGATATTGAGACCGATAAGTTGACCGATTCTATACAAATTGCTCAGCGTGCCAGCCGCTCTTTGCACTGTGTTAGAGCGAGACACCGATAGTATTTCATACAGCAGTGCTGTATAGTGTTCAACTTCATCGCTTGGCGCGGATATTTAAACCATTTTATTTTATTACATTTCTTGCTAATTTATATATTGAAATCTAATAAATTTACGTTTGTTGTTCAGATCTTGTCGCACCGGTCATCGTAATATCCCCTTTAGTCCGTTATCGAGTACCATGAAACAAAAACAACGAGAGGAATAAAATCAAGTGTTTTGTTGAGAGAGTGAAAGAGTCTGTTTGTGTCCCTGTCATTTCGGTGATAGGACAGCATTGAAAATATGGTTTGGTAATTAAATTATTGGTGTTCTTTCAGTCGGATTCGATCAATTATTTGATTTTTTATAAATAGTATTACTTAAAGGACATAATAATAAAACCATTCGAAAGCCCAGTTATTTTTGTTTTTTAATGTTAAAAATTTAAACTTCGTTTCGCTCGCTAACCACTTGATCGCTACCCTCGCTGAAATCCCGGGACGAAATGTGGAGTGTAAATAAGGAAAGATAGAAATCACATGAAAAGCTTGTATAAGTCAAATTTACTACAAATATCGCGGTAAGGGGCTAACTTCCTAATCGCAGGAGACCTACATTCTAAAAACAGAGCTTGGAACTGTGAGATAGCAAATTGCTGGGCTAATATTCTTGATGATATCTCATCAGTTGAAAATATCAGCATCGTATATCCTAATGATTCCACTTATATTTCTGCAAACTAACAAAGCCTAGCCATCCACGCTCGATACTATCCTAATTAGCGACCCTGAGCTAATTGGTGAGGGTTTTATTATCTTCAATCTCTCTTTTTTCAATAAATATCGAATAAAACATATCCAGATCTTGATGGAACAAATTTGAATCTATTCAACACCTTATTAATAAGGACTTTCACACAAATTCCACAAAACACGGAGATCCCTTATTTCTCACAGTTAAAGACAATTTGAGCAAGTTAACAAAGGAGATCCCTCATTTCTCACAGTTAGTGATAATTTGAGCAAGTAAATAAATGTGGTAACAAGTGCAATAAATAGATGTGTCCCCCAAAAACGAATTCGTAAAGAGAACGCGAAGATTCCTAAGCATCAAAAACCTCATCATACTCAGACCCAGAAACAATTAATTTAGTTACATTTCCTTCATTGATATAACAAGCAATTTACATTAACACTGCTATCGAGGTGACTAGCATCCTAAATTCATTAAGCCTTGTCCCCAGCACTGCAAAATAGTGTACGTTGGCTGTCAGCTTCATATAAAAAACAGTGGCGGAAAGCAAACAAATTTTTCTGCTTTGACATTTAGCTGGTGCGATATTCGGCAAAAAACAAAAGGGAGTTGCCACTTATAGCACGAGCGTTTTTCAACACTGTAATTACGCAGCTGATGATAAAAATATTTGTAAAATTTTCGCAGTAGTTGAACTAAAAGTGAAAATCCACAGAAACATGGAGGGAACAGGAAGTAAGTGAATTAAAACCAAAATATAGCGCAAGCTAACTTTGGCGTGCCAAAGTTTGAATACCCTTGCAGAGATTTACAAAGGCCGTCCGATTTTTTACAAAATTTGTTAGATGTTGATTTCGAACCGACCGTTCATATGGCAGCTATATGATATAGTAATCCGATTTGCACCAAATTTGGTCAAGCTGTTTGAAACTATACCAAACACACAATCTGTGTGTTAAGTTATGTTATTTTAAGAAACAAATAAGTTTTTCATACTAAATATTGATATCGAACCGATCGTTCCTATGGCATCTATGTATATGATATAGTTGTCTGATTTGAACCAAATTTGGTAAGGATGTATGAAACTCTATGAAACACACAATCTGTGAGTTTGGTTGAGATATCTTGAGAAACATAAAAGTGTTTCATACTAAATATTGATTTCAAACCGATCGTTCCTATGGCAGCTATATGATATAGTGATCCGATTCGGCCGGTTCCGACATAAGTACTGCGTGCAGTAAAAAGACGGACCTGTACCAAGCTTCATCAAGATAGCTTAAAAACTGAGAGACTAGTTTGCATAGAAACAGACGGACAGACGGACAAACAGACAGACAGGCAGACGGACAGACGGACATGGCTATATCGACTCCAGCTCTTCGCCCTGATCAAGAATATATATACTTTATGGGGTCTCCTCAACGCGTTACACATTTTGTGACAGCTTTCCCAATTTAAAAAATTGAATTAAATATTAGTCGTTACAAAAAAAACGTTTTTCGTGAATCGGTTCCTAAACGATCATGAAAAATTTCAGTTTATCGGTTTCGAAATTATGAAAAAGTCTTTTTTTTCAGTTACGGTTAGTATCGGTTAACAGTTAAGGTTCCGGTGACGGTATGAATCCCTGATTTCTGTATATATTTTCATTTATGTAATTTCCCATTCCTACGATTAATTACATAGATAATTCCTCATTTACATTTTTCATTGCCTTTGTTTCCTCCGAAATATCTTAGGCTACAACATAAGGCAAACGCAACAACAAAAATTAAGACCTTTTCTGCGGACTCTTTGCTTGCCTCTCAGTAGCTGAGTGACGAACGGCTCTGTTCGTATCGAGCGGTCAGTAAGAGACCGATTCGTGTGTTACGCTCAACGCGAAACCAGAGAGCGGGAACACGAACGAAACGAAAAAAAGGGTTGCTGTTCAGACACAGCGATTCCGTCTCATTTTTTCGGTCTTTTGGGTGAGCAGACTGCGCGGAAAAATTTGGTTGAGATAATTTTGCGAGCTCTGCCTCTGCCAAAACTATGGTGAGGCAGAAAAAAAGCCAGATTTAGCAGGAAAAGGTCAGATTTGTCAATATAAAACCAATCTGTGAATTTGGTTGAGATAGCTCTAAAAACAACAAAGGTCATCATACTAAAGTTTAATTTGCATCGGACTGTCCATATAGCAGTTATATGATATAGTCACCCGATCTTGACCAACTTTTTGCAGAGTGTATCATATAAGTACGAAAAACATAATCTGTGAGTTTGGTTCCGATAGTTCAAATAACAAAGCAAAAGTTCATACTAGCAATTTTGAGTTTTGACCCCAATTTGAACACTTTCTAGTGTTTATATCGCAAAACGACATCTTATTGCACATAAGAAAGCGGGTTATGTAAATTCAATTTTGTCCATGCAATTGGACTTAAAATAATAGTACTTTATATAATACTGGTGGCTTGCCCCAGTTATATGATATAGTCATTCGATCTTGACCAAATGTTCTTAGGGTGTAGCAGTAAGTAAAGAGACATAATTTGTGAGTTTGGTTGAGATAGTTCAAAAAACAACAAAGCTCTTCATACAAAATATTAATTTGTTCCTATGGCAGCTATATAATAGTCATCCGATCTTTACCAAATTTACACAGAATGTAACAATGAATAGGAAATACATAATCTGTGAGTTTGGTTGAGATAGCTCAAAAAACAAAAACAAATTGTTGAAAATTTCAGCTCGATATCTTAAGCCGTTTGGCCTGATGGACGTGATGTCTCGTCAGTCAGTGAATCAGTCAGGACAAAAAATTTTATATGTATATATAGATAGATATAAATAATTATAAAGTTTAAATTCCAAAACAATACAACAATATCTATTATTTTTTTAACAAGCAAGGCAGCCCTACAAATTTGCCATTCATTTTCTCAAACACTTTCGGAATTTAGAACGGGTCAGACCGCATCTGATAAAATGTTTAGATGTGACGACTAAAAAATATAATAAATTATTAAAAATATGACTGATGATGAAACATCGCTCCTAAAACATAAAAGTATTTAATAAATATTTTACTTTAACTTAGTGTTTATGCTAAGTAGGCTAAAATAATGGATTCATATTTTCGGATCTATATTCACTAGGTCAATGTCCAGAGGATTTAATCTGCAAAATCTTGCCTAAAGTAAGAGCCTTATCGTATAAGGTAAACTCACTTCGAAAAATCTAGTCGAAAGTGAATACCGAAAAGTGCTGATAAATCTTGCTCATGAATCTTCATTTTCACGGGCCACTACTAGTTTTAAGTTCGAGCTTGCCGAGCAAAAATTAACTTACGCCTGTTGCGATTCATCCAGAAAGTTTAAATTCTTGCTATTATCCCGTGCTGTATTTAAAAGTGAGCAGGAGAGTAGAAAGGTGTCGAATAGTTGCTGGTCTCTGTAGGAAGTGGCTATCTTTCGGTTTTTTGAAAAAGATAAGTGTGCATCTAATTCCACAATTGAATTCATTTCGGACACTAGCTGTGACAGAATTTGTACGCCAATTGTACAATGTTCTACGGATCCCTAAACACATAAAACAAAAATGAAAACAAATTAGTCACATACCTTAGGATGAATAATACTTGATTCACATCGCGTCACAGAGCATCGCAAAGAGCCTCAGGGGTGCATCTGGACATTTGAGCTTTGGAAATTAGCATTGTTGATTTTCAGGCCCAGATGCAGCCCTAAGGAGCTGTGCCAAGCTGTTGCGCAATGTAAACCTAGAAAAACAATATAAAAAACATACCTGCAAAAATCTTTTGACATCCTCAAGCAAGTTTTGAAAGATGAGTTCGCCCTTGTATGAATCAAACCAACCATATTTTGTGATTTTTGCTAAAAGCGTAACAAGAGCTTGAACTACGAAGTGTTGCAAATTGGGCCTGGTTGCCAAGTAGTTCAGAGCATAGCTGCGTATATCGATGCGTTGCCCCAGAGTTATGCCCTGTATTAATTTTGTTAGGGTAGACGCGGCCAGTAACTGGGCGTAGCTGGAATCAGCTCGGTCCAACAGCAACTGACACTTTGGTAACGCATCCTGGCTGTTGACGAAAGAGACAAGACTCTTTTCAGCATCAGCACGTATGCCGGCATCTGTGGCTTCATACAGATGTTTGCACAGTATTTCCAACTGTTGGATATCCTGTATATACATATAGGTATTATAAATGATTTATTGATATTTGCATATACTCATATAAATATTTACAAATAAACCTAACTGTTTGAATAACAATGCTAGGTTCACATTGCGTCACGGAGCTTGGCTCCGAACGTGAGGAATGCCTGCACTCTGAGGGGCAATGTAAGCCTATTACAACCTATGTTATAATCCAATATCACACAGCTTCAAATTTATGTACCATATATGCAAGTAAACCATGATTTATCGACAGATAAACGTTAGGCTAACAAAATAACTAAAAGAGCATTCTAATTTTAACTTTGAGTGATCAGCTGTACAAAACAGACAAGTATTTATTTATTTGGCTTCAAGTCATTTAATATATTTGTGTCTTTCAAATGTGCTAACACCATTCATTTATACTTTACTTATGTATGTATAAACAAACAGATAAAGACAAAGAATGCCAAATACAAATATTTACGATATATACCATAGTGTAGTTTCTGTTTCTTGCTAACAAAGTACATCCAGTGTCTTCATATAATTTAGTTAAATCATTAACGTTTGCGCTCAATGAGCTCTCGGACTCTTAAGGTTGGCACGTTTTCCAGCAATATTTTAAATTTTAATATAAATAGAAACTAATTATAAATTCAACAATTGCAATAATAAAGTGATTTATGATGAGATTAGAGATGTGAATGTATAATTCATAAAGTATCGAAGATATTTTTTTTGCAATATTGGGATTCCTGAAAAATATTTACATATATTTATACGTTTATACTGACCATTTCATGTATTGCTAGTTTCGCGAACAGAATATCACCTAAATGTATGACACATCGGGGTCTATCAAAAAAAAATTTCGTGAATTTCGGAGAGGTTGGCCGTCCATTTAACATTTACCTGCAGTTTGACACATATACGTGAATGATTTCGCGCAATGAACTCCAAATAATATGTATATGTAATTATGCGCATTTTGTAACACATCGATATTAACGATGATATGCAATTTTCTGTTCGCACTTGAATAAGATTCGCACTACACATTAGGTCGGAGCGAAAGACACTTTTTTTTCAATTCCTTGTATGCGGAAACGTTGACCCGCTATAAAATAATAATGTGTGCAAAAAATCCGATTTTTTTGGAACTCATCCTGAGGTAGCGCACCGACGTTCTTTTTTAAAAAACCACACAAAAATGTAAAAATTTGGGAAAAAATATGATATAAAAAGAAAACATGATCGTTTTCCACATAATGTTTATTTTTTATACATAGCCCTAACATTTTTCTTCATAAAACTGTATCAACTAACTATTAAGATCGGTGCAAAAATATAGGAGCTAGAATTTTTTTATGCATAGGAAAGTGGGTGACTCCCGCCAGCATGCATGTGGCTATATATTTATTTATTTATTTAATGTCGACTATGTGGAATCGACAGGTAACTATTTAGTTACATTATAGATTATAAATATTAAAACTAAATAATGCTTTACAGTAAAAAAAAAAAGGAAAAAATTATAATATATATATATATATACATATAAATATACATATATGTATATATATACATTTAAACGACAAATTTGAGGACTCTTTCCTATCACCAAATTTTTATAATTTTTCCATAAATATATATATGTATATATAATAATGCTTTAAAGTAAAAAGAAAAAAAAAGAAAATATATATGTATATATATATAGAAAAGAAAAAAAGAAAATATATATGTATGTATATATATATATATATATATATATATACACATATATATTTTCTTTTTTTCTTTTTACTTTATATATATATATATATATATATATATATATATATATATATATATATATTTAAAGGGCAAGTTCAAAATTAAGGTGAATTACTTAGACCCAACATTTGTTGCGACGATTGGGAAAAACCCAAGAAAAACCCAATCAGGTCTGATATCCTGTTAGTGTTACTTGTTGTGAGTTCGAGAGAGTAAGATATAAAATTTGGCTCGAAATTTTCAAAGATGTCTCAGCTTATTTGAGCATAAATCATAATCGCGATTGGCGTTTGGACAAAGAAAGTCTCTAACTAAAGGTAATGAAATCTCCTTTCTATACAACGTTTTGAAATCGGCAGGATCGTTATGATGTTAGAGCCTTTTAAAGTTCAAAATTTTTAATGTTTTGTGAAAAAAAGGGATAAAGGTAAAAAAAATTCATAAAGTACAAAAATAAAATATTTCTAATTTGACAAATTGAGCATAGGGCTTGCACTTTTTCGAGCAAAACAAGCCATCATTCATAAAAATCGGATGACGAATGGCGAACTTTTCTATATATTTAATGTTACCCTAACCAAAAAGCTCCATACTATGAAACTCATATGCTTTCAAACGGTTTGTATTTAAACTGAAGGGTATTACACAATATCCTACCCATACAAAAAATTCTAGCTCCTATATTTTTGCACCGATCTTAATGGATATGTATATAAAATAAGCATTATGTGATAAACGACCATGTTTTCTTTTAATATCATATTTTTCCCCAAATTTTTAAATTTTTGCGTGGTTTTTCAAAATTGAAGGACGGTGCGCCACCTCACATTATTATTTTATAGCGGCTCAAGGATTCCGCATCCAAGAAATTGGATTAAAAAAGAAGTGTTTTTCGCTCCACATATTTTCGAAAAGCTATAAAGCTGTTCCGTGTTCATACAGAGAAAATTTCCTTTTGCGACATTTGCGCTGACGCAAATGAACAGCTTTATATGCTGGAAAGTTAAAAAACCGTTGTATGTTACTATCTTTACATGGAGCCCAGTATCCGAAATTAATCTAACCAATTTCGGATATTGGGCACCGTGTATATTTCGGAGAGGAATTGTCTGAGATGCAGAGAATCTATAAACAAACAGTTGTCTGTTACTTCTTTTATACAATATCTGATGTTGGATTTTAGTAGAACTCTTCAAAATAGGACGAAAAATCAAATGAAACTTTTTCGATTTAGGACTTAGTTTTTGAGATATCAGAGTTTAAATATGGACGATATCCATACAAACTGATTGGTACGTAGCTGAAATCCTAGTACCCAGCACTGAAAAACGTGTACACTGACACAGTAGTTAAAGAAGGTTTGGATCTTTGGCAAGCGACTATTAGGTCTGGGTGTGACTTGTGTCACAATTTCAACAGCAACAATACATCACTAGACCTTACTAATTGAATAGCAAGGAGCAACTGGCTCGGTATACAGCTGTTTCAAGAGACGCCAAACTTTATCATCGGTGCCGTTTGTTTGCTGACTATTCTAAGCGATCAATGACCATTTAAATGCAGTAACGAGAGAAAAGCAATTTGGGAATTCTAACGCACTGGCATTTGCAGTGATGCTATAATTAGAATAGCTCTCTATGTGTGTATGTTGTTGTTGTTTGATACTGGCTTCACATGTGCAGTTTCCAGAACAGTTAGGCAAGTATTGCCTATTTTGTTTTTATCATCAATGCAATACTTGGGCCTGTCTTGCTCGTCGCGAAAAATACCCGCTAAAAGATAACAGAATTTTCTGCTGTGACTTTTAAGCTTAGTACCCAGCACTGAAAAATCGTGTACTGGCAGCTCCAAATAAAAATAAACAGTAGCTAAAAAGCAAAAAGACTTTTCTGCTATGACTTTCAGCTGGTGCGATCCCAAGCAAAAGTTGTCAACTAAAAGCACGAGAGTTTTTCTGCATTGTTTTTAGCTGGCATTGCGCTGTCATTTAGCAGCTGATAAGAAAAATATATGTGGCGCTCTAATTTCCGCTGCTGCTGGTCAGCTAAAAGTGATAAGTGAATTATAAAAACAGAAAAACGGGTCATATGACCCGTGCCGATAGTCAGCCAGGCTGGGGGCCCTTTCCAAAAATAGACCAGTCGCGAACGGAGCGGCCGGATACCTGGCGCCCTCTGGTCGTGTCAGCCCTACCTGCACAATGCGGATCTCTGTGCAGGCGGACTTTCCCCTTCTCCGCCAATCGTGGGTCCAAAACATGAATTCTTTAACTAATAAACCAAACACAGACATAAATAAAAACAACAAAAACATAAAAACCCAAAAAAAAAAAAAAAAAAAAAAAATGGAGCCTGGCTCAAATTAATTAATAAGTCGGGGATATCAGATCCCTCAGTTTCGGCACTGGCAGTGAAAGTAAATTCTGGCCCTTACTCGTCCCTACAACAGGAGATGGTCACCAGGCCAGCCTGTCCCCCCCAAACGCAGGAGATGGTCACCATGGCAGCCTGTACAAGCAATGTGCTCGCTGGTCCAAGCATTCCGTATTCCACCCGGGCCTTGGGATAGAGGGTTCCTTCCTTCCTCCCTCCGACAACCTGGGGAAACAGCAGAGCACTACAAGTACGGCTGGGCCCTCGTCTGGTGCGGAGGCGGATGGCCAGAAACACACAGCCAGCAACTCACGCAAATTCACGTACGCCGAGAGGAGAAGTGCCGGCCATCTACTGGAGCGCCAGCATGCGCTCCCTTATTCCAAGCCATCGTACGAATGGCTGAAAAAGGTAGAGTTGGCAAGAGGCGTAAGAGGCAGCGGTCGCAAGAGATTCCGGGTCCGTCTGCCAAGAAGACCAAAGTAGAGGTGGGTAAATGCCAAGGAGAGGATTTTCATAGGGGTCTTCGACAAGAGCAATGAGAGCGGAAGGAACACGATGAACCAGTGGAAGTGGATGGAAGCGGCTTTAGCCATCCGCTGCTTCGAGCTGCTTGAAGATGAACCCGGTCCACCCCCCGTCTGTAAGTACGTGGACTGGTACCAGGGAAATGTCAAAGTATTAGCTTGCGACGACGAGCGGTCGGCAGAGCTCTACAAGGCTGCGGTATCCAAAGCTGGTGAGGTGTATCCCGGAGCAAATTTGGTTGCAGTTGACTGGTGCGACATACCAGCAAGGTTAAAGGCACGGCTTTGGGTACCAGTACACACAGTACTGGAAAGTGGTCAAGGTAGAGGCGACGCGGGGGGATGGACGTGAATCATGCTGTGATAATCCTTAACAAGGAGTCATTGGCACCCATAGAAGCAGCCGGAGGAGAGCTGAATTTCGGATTCACCTCAGTATACATTAAAGTATACAAGTCGGTTTCTGCTTGCTCACGCAAGGACTACCAACTTGTCTTTTGTGATACAAACAGCTAAAAGAGAATACACCGTGGAAGAAAATTTGAAAAATAATTGAATTGACTTATTTCCATATAAGTATTGGTTTTTAATATAACTGTTACTGAAATGGAGCTTTGCAGTGGCTCTGTACCTTTTGAATTTGTTTTTTTCCTAATATTAACGAGTTTAGGGTGCACTTTTCCATCTGCAATGTCATTGCAAATTTACAATGAACTATTTAAGTTTTTGTATTAACCATATCCTTTTTAACATGAAATATAAAAAATGCAGTAAGCTACAGTGGAGCAAGCTCGACAGTAGGAGACCCAGTACTTTTTGAGTGCAAAGCGTTCACTATTGATTGTTCTTCAATAATGCGTACCAAACAATAGATGGCGCCACTACCAAAGTTAATAAACACAGAGGTCGCCAGCGTCTCTTCTTCTTCCTTTTGCCCGTAACATTGTTAGTTGAATAACTTCCGCGTTTATCATCCGACTGGAATGAAATTTTCTGGACAGGTTTGGACTATAGTGTATATTATATGTACCAATAATCAAGGCGCTAGTCTTAAAGGGGCTCTTGTAATTCGACTTTGAAATTTTGTTTTGCAATTTCCGGGGGCGGAGGGGGGCGTGGCAAAAATCCAAAACAAACTTGATCAATGGGAGATATAGATGAACCTACATGCCAAATTTGGGGTCTCTAGCTCTTATGGTCTCTGAGATCTAGGTGACACAAAATAGGACAGACAGACGGACAGACAGACGGACATGGCTATATCGACTCGGCTGTTGATGCTGATCAAGAATATATATACTTTATGGGGTCTGCCACGCCTCTTTCTGCCTGTTACGCACATTTTTTTTGCACAAACGTAATAGACCCATTTGTACTTTTTTAAAGTACTGGGTCTAAAAAAGATGTGTATTCTGCCTTCAGACTTTGTTTGAAAATCACTGCAATATATTCATGTTCGTACTGGCAGCAAAAGTACCCATGCAATCAGCTGACTATGGAGGCAAACGCAATAGAAACACTTTTCGGATTTTTTGCGTGACCTCTCACCGCAACCGAAAAATCCCAACTAGTGTAAATTCACTACAAATAAACAAAAGTTATGTGGTCACACTTCGCTGCATCTGGATTTTGTATATATTTTGAGAATGGAAAACAGTCCTTTAATTCAAAGAAGAAGACAGACGTAATGAAAAATGTCATTGGTTTCGTTGTCCAGGTGCCCTTTTTTATACCCTTGCAGAGGGTATTATAATTTTGTCACGAAATGTGTAAAGCATTGAAGGAGGCCTCACAGACCCCATAAAGTATATATATTCTTGATCAGGGCGACGATCTGAGTCGATATAGCCATGTCCGTCTGTCTGTCTGTCTGTCTGTCTGTCTGTCCGTCTGTCCGTCAGTCTTTTTCTATGCAAACCAGTCTCTCAGTTTTTAAGAAATCTTGATAAAACTTGGTACAGGTCCGTCTTTTTGCTGCACGCAGTACATATGTCGGAACCGGCCGGATCGGAATACTATATCATATAGCTGCCATAGGAACGATCGGATCGAAATCAATATTTATTATGAAAACTTTTTTGTTTCTCAAGATATCTCAACCAAACTCACAGATTGAGAGTTTCATACATCCTTACCAAATTTGGTTCAAATCGGACAGCTATATCATATAGCTTCCATAGGAACGATCGGTTCGAAATCAATATTTAGTATGAAAAACATTTTTGTTTCTTAAAATAACACAACTTAACTCACAGATTGTGTGTTTGGTATAGTTTCAAACAGCCTGCCCAAATTTAGTGCAAATCGGATTACTAAGTCATATAGCTGCCATATGAACGATCGGTTCGAAATCAACATCTAACAAATTTTGTAAAAAATCGGACGGCTTATGCAAATCTCTGCAAGGGTATCCAAACTCGCCAAAGTTAGCTTGCCCTATATTTTTGTTATAACTTCACTTGCGTCCATATATTTTGAAAGCTAACTCTAGTTTTG
The DNA here is from genome assembly GCA_035044365.1 of Drosophila neotestacea. Taxonomy (NCBI): domain Eukaryota; kingdom Metazoa; phylum Arthropoda; class Insecta; order Diptera; family Drosophilidae; genus Drosophila; species Drosophila neotestacea. The sequence goes on from JAWNMD010000225.1 coordinate 44,241, forward strand.
AAAATTTGATTAATGCAAGATATAGATGAACCTACATGCCAAATTTAGTGTCTCTAGCTCTTATAGTCTCTGAGATATAGGTGTTCAAAAAAGGGACAGCCGGACAAACAGGCGGTCATGGCTATAATGACTTGGCTGTTGATGCTGATCAAGAATATATATACTTTATGGGGCTGCCACACCTCCTTCTACCTGTTACGCACATTTGATCAAACGTAATAGACTCATTTGTACCTTTTTGAAGTACTGGGTCTAAAAACTGGAAAATTAAGCAAAATCAAACAGCAGCTGCAGCGGCGACAACAAAACAACAACAACAGCAGCAGTAGTAGAAACAACTTTGTTGTTTTTGTTGTTGGAGGAATAAAAAAAAACAAATGACTGACAACTGCCGAAGAGGCCGGATAACTGCCCGAGAGACTGCTCTGGACCACTCTACAGCGTCACATGCAAGTCAACTTGCATGACAGCAAGGAACTAAAAACTGCAGCAGATAGACAACAAGCGTGGGGGGCACACCGCCACTTGCGCCATCGAGGGAGCATCAGCGTGCCAGACCGGCGACGTCCAGCTGATACGGCAGAAGACAGCATGCAGACTTTAACTTTAATAATTATGTTACATACAAATTAACTAAATATATACATATATAAATATAAAAAATTATTGTTAAATTGAGCGGACCCATTTCCGCCAAACAGAAGCATAGCCCGTAAAGATATGCGAAATACTAGGCAGAAAACTTAAAAAAAAAATATTTTTTTTTAAAGCGGTATTTACACTAAACCTGAAACGCCGTGGTTATGAAAAACCCCATATAAAAATAACAGCGAAAAAAATTTTCCAGTTTTTCATTTCAAAGTTGGTTTACACTTCTCGTTACGTTTCATAAAGTAAGGGCATATCGTTCTGCTAAAGCAGTATTTACACTCAAATCAGAAAGAAATCGTCAAAAATCTGTGTTTTTCACTCTGCTAACAGAATATTAGTATTTTGTTATCGATATGCGTGTTCTATATCGATATACGTGTTATCTACGCGTTTATTGTGGCCATTTTATATAAATCAGCTGTTGTTGCTGCTCATAAGCAAAACAAATTAAATGCTGCCACTTTTAAATAAAATAAAAATATAGTCGCTTACTGGCCTGATGACACATTATAATCGTATAATATATTTATTTAGTTAGGCATATCATTTTAATTAAATAAAATAAAGACTAATTAAATTGTTTGGTCCTTATGACCTTTGAAAATCTGCGATGTTAAAGCAGTGACCCCCAATTGAACGTCGGTAATTTCCTCACACCACATTTTCTCAAAATTTTACTATTCAAAAGGTCATAATTTCATCATTTACTGATGAAATAAGGGGTGGAGGCTTATTTCATCACGTCAAAATGAAACGGCCGGCTTACAGTGCTATGTTAAGTCTAAGAGTATCCAACACGTATATCGATAACAAAATACTAATATTCTGTTAGCTGAGTGAAAAAACAGATTTTTGACGATTTCTTTTTGATCTGAGTGTTAATACTGCTATAATTTGCACTTTGATGTGGTTTTATCAACTTTTTTGTAGTTCTCTTCTAGCGGTTAATAATATCGCACAAATATCGTCTAAGAATATCGATATCCACGATAATATCAGAAAAAATATCATGCAAAAATATATCATCACGAAAAAACATTTATCGATATTTCGAGATTAAATCGAAATATCAACAGCGCTTGGCAAAACACACTACCTATCGTTTATCCAGAGATAGCTAATTCTGAGTTAAAATAAAATATTAAGACTTTTTAAATGTTTAAGCAATTTTTTAAGCACTACAAGAAAAAAACACCAGTTCCTGACCTACAAGATGTGATTGACTTTGACTTATATGAAGAAAGAAATTCATCTTACAGTTGGCATAATGTAAGTACATACATACATACATACATAGATACATATGTATACACATGTGTTAGCAAACTGATAAGATACATATGTATATGCATATATTTGTATATACATATGTGCACGTGCACTTCTGCAACTATAGTTGGTGAAACCTGTGAATGTCTCTGAAATAAGCCATAGTCCAGGCGTTCTTCTGCCTGTTGGCTTGCACCCAGAACATATGTGGCGTTGTTATAGACTGTTAAATCATCCTGGGCTCTTGGTCATACGGAATTCATTTACATTGCACGGACAACGTTATTGGATTGCTCGCTGTCTCCGTGACTATCCACGACCGCCAAGTATATCCAACTTGGATGCGAATAATTTTCCAGTTGGGGTTTTATCTAATTGGTGGGGAGAATTACAAGAATGTCGTGACATTAATTCTTCGCATCGGCTTAAAGCTGCAATGCGGTGGACAACATTAGGATATCATCACAATTGGAATACTAAATTCTACAACGAATCGAAGCAATCTGCGTTTCCCACTGACTTGAGTAGTATGTGCCAATATTTTTCTCTAGTTCTTGGCTACTCCCAATTTACTCCACAAGCTGCTATTGTCAATTATTATCCAATTGGAACTAACTTATCAGGTCACACCGATCATTCGGAGTTAAATCTTGGAGCACCATTGTTTTCGTTCAGGTATGTAGATAGTTTAATCGTGTTTATACACTGAATTCACTAACAATAAACCCTAGTTACAGTCGCTATGTCAGTCCCTATTAACCAGTATTCACACTTGATGTGAAACGCCGTGGAAATGAAAAACTCCATATAAAAAAACAGCGAATATTTTTTTCAGTTTTCATTTCAAAGTTGGTTCACACTTCCCGTTACGTTTCATACCGTAAGTGCCTATCGTTCTGCTAAAACTCAAGTGGCACTGCTGAGAATGCTAACTGTTAGCGTGCCATTTCATTTTGACGTGATGGAATAAGCTTCCACCCCTTATTTCGTCAGTAAATGATGAAATTATGACCTTTTGAATAGTACAATTTGGAGAAAATGTTGTGTGAAGGAATTACCGACGTTCAATTGGAAGTCGCTCTTTTATATCATTTGAAATGCTGCATATCATTCTTACGGTAAATATGCCATAGCTTTCAAGTCGATTTGTCAAAAAAAGAATAAAGCTGATTTTGTCCGTTGATTTGGGCTTACTACTATGATCTAGCACTCCGACAACAAACTGCAGAGCGGACTGAAGCCAGTTTTTCGGCTCTGAAGCAACCAATGTGGTATAAATCATCGAAAAAGGTTATGTCTTCAATTTTCTTTGATGAGAAAGGAATGTTGTTGATTGACTCCTTGCAAAGTGGAAAAACAATATCAGGGGAACATCAGTCTTTTGGACCAACTGGATGCGATAATTTGTGAAAAAAGACCTGGCTTAGCTAAGAATAAAATCCCATATCATCAAGAAAATGCTTCGGCCCACAAAGATGCTTTGGCGATAGAAAAATTGCGTGACGTACATTATGAATTGTTGGCACATCCATTCTATTTAACAGATCTGGCACCCTTTTGATTTGATCCCTCAACTCAAAAAATTTCTACTTGGAAACCGATTTCTTTAAATGGCGAAATGATACTTCCAGTAAATGAGTACTTTAAAAGCCTTCCAGAAGACCACTTCAGAGGGGGGGGTAAACGGGATGGAAAATCGCCGAAAAAAAATGTATTGAGCTCAGAGGAGATTACACTGAAGAATAAATGTAGTTTAACCCATTTATTCATTTTGTTTCAGTTTCGCTTTCAGATCTTTTCAAGTGATCTAGTATGTATAAAAAATAAGCATTATATGGTAAACGATTATGTTTGCTTTTTAGACCCAGTACTTTAAAAAGTACAATTGGGTCTATTAAGCAGTCAGAAGGAGGCGTGGCAGACCCCATAAAGTATATATATTCTTGATTAGCATCAACAGCCGAGTCGATATAGCCATGTCCGTCTGTCTGTCTGTTTGTCTCATTTTGTGTCACCTAGATCTCAGAGACTAGAGACACCAAACTTGGCATGTACGTTCATTTTTATCTTGCAGTGAACGAGTGTGTTTTAGATTTTTGCCACGCCCCCTCCGCTCCCGAAAATTGTAAAACAAAATCTTAAAGTAAAATTACAAGCGCCTTGATTTTTGGTACCCATAATATGCACTATGGTCCGAACCTGTCCTGAAATTTTCATCCCAAACGGATTATAAACGCGAAAGTTATTCAAATAAAAATGTTAAGGACAAAAAGAAAAAGGAGAGACGCTAGCGACCTCTGTATTTATCAACTTATATCTTCGTAGAGGCGCCGTCTATTGAAATTTCTTGTACGCAACAAGAGTGTCGAGCTTGCTCCATCGTAGCTTACTGCATATCATATCATATTTTTGCCCATAGTTTTCAATTTTTGGATGGGCTCCAAAAAAGCTGATTTTTTGCACACATTAATATTTTATAGCGGGTCAACGATTCCGCACCCAACAAATCGAGAAAAAAAGAAGTGTTTTGCGCTCCGGCCTAGTGTGCATGCCCAGCACTGAATATGCGTAGGCTTCTACTACTGGGGGGCGAATCAACACTACCCTATAGGATATGGAAATATAAGCCCAACAGAGTACTCAACTTTATTAAGAGCCTTAAACTCTAAATGTGCTACCTGACATATCTTAACGACCAGCACAATAGATTAAAAAAGTGGCCGCGGTGCTCGAAAACATGTTTACATTAACAAAAATGACTTTTGCTGCGGTGTAAGCACTATTTTTGTCGCAGCCGTTTGTTGGTTTTGTTTAGTGACTTCAGTGTAAATACAATATAAAACAATTACATAAAACTGAGCTAAAATTTTTAAACTTTTATGTAGTTTCGGACAAACTGCTATATTTCTTATAGGTGGAATGACTCTAGAAGAGCAACCTACAGCACTATATCTTCGTAGCGGGGATGTGTTAATTATGTCCAAAGAGGCCCGTCTTTGCTATCATGCTGTTCCACGTGTTATGAAAGGAGACACGGAGCCATGGAATACGTTTAATAAAACATGTAAAGGAAATCTCGGAGAAACACTGAATACGAATAAAGACAACGATGCAATGGATTTAGTATTATTCCATAAACTTAAAGATGAAAGCTTTTGGATTCCGTTTGACCGTTATGTAAACGATTCACGTATTAACATTAATGTGCGGCAAGTCTTGCCTGCGGGAGTTTCTCAAATCCCGCCTCTTTAATACGGTTTGTCATCTTACACGATAGTGTTGAAACTCTACTATATAAAAATGTTACTTTGTTATAAGTACAGGATTTTGTTTTTTTTGTTTTTACACCTTGCACTTATCAATATATGTAAAGTTTGTAATAATGTGGCATCTCAATGCCCAATAATGGGCAAAGGCTGCCAAATGTAGTAAAAAAGTTTTTGCGAACAATTAAAAATCTTTAAATTTGAGTGTAATATGTGTCTTTTTCTGAATCGGGAAATCCAAAAAATTCGTTTTGTTGGATTTCCTTCTCGTTAGTAATGTTAATCAGACATTGAATAGAAAATTGTAGATTATATTTAATGCATTTATGTGAAGCCGGCGCGCCGTGGCATTGCTATAAGCAAAGAGTTTAACACTGAAATTTTAACTGAGTAGGCGAACATCAAGAAGATACAGAGACAATGGTTATCAAAATTGACATAAATTTCTCTTATCGACAAGTCAGTAGGCAAGATTAGAAATCGGCCCTAAGTTTTTAGTTTTCGAGTTTTCTAACTTCAAATGTTTATGTATTGTAGACGGCACTCCACGCTAGTGAAGACACAAGTTAGATACATAACTTTCACCACAAAATTCATTATTTGCTATTCTGTCGCAAATCTTTTGAGTTGTTGCACTTATGCGTATAGAAATGTCCTTTATCGTTACCCAAAATATTGTGAAAGGAGGCAGTGAGAGAAGTACCACTCCGTGTCCGAATCTGGCGAATATTTTCGTTGGAGGAGTACAACTTCATCCACGGCTTAATTACGAGACATGTAGTTTGAAAGTCTCTGACTCCGATACAGCGATGAGCGTTGGAGGAGTACAACTCCGTCCACGACTAGGTTAAAAGCGGGAGCTTGTTAAAGGAGTAAAATTACGTCCACAAACTGACAACGCATAAGAAAATATTCCGCAGAAAAATGTGCAAATTTGGTGCAGCTCAACTTGCACGTCGAGTTCGTGTAAAAGTCTTATTCGCATTTACATGAGCGTTCCCGAGGTAATTCGGTAGGAAATCCCCAATACCCTACGCAAGGTTCCGTTACGAACTCAAACGCTTTCCTGAGCTAATCAAAGGGTCATTCTGCTGGTAATTCAGTTTTCATTTCTGCTGTAGGGAAATCCTAGTTGGGAATTCTTGGAAAGTGCATTTGGAATTCAGGGTGGCATTTCTCCCTCCCTAGGAATCTGGCTGCTGCAAAAATAAGCGTATGCGTGCATATATTTTTTATTCAACTTTATTCTATAGTTTCATTACTTAAACATTGTCATACAATAACTTAATATTAATATTATTAAATTAATTAATACTGAAATGAGATAAAACAAAAATTTAAATACATTAGTTTTCATTTTGAATATATTTCACTAATATTTGTATTTACTTACATTTCGTGTATTTATTTTACGCATTTGACATACCCCATATATTGGTCAATTTAAGAACATGTACCTGAATAAAACAATTACTCAAGATAATGCAAGAAAAACTAACACACTCTTTTGTAAATGCGTTGTTTTTTTCAGCACGTGTTCAAAAAGCTTTGCTCCGCAAATGATAGAAATAAATAGGTTGCCAACCCATCAAAAAGTAGCCGATCATGTACTCTAGACCAGTCGGCAGCCAAATTCGACAAGTAAGCTCTACAACAACGTCTATAACAACCACCGCACTATGGTCCAGAAAACCACTTTTGTTGGCCAATATTATTAACTCAAGAACGGAAAGAGATATCTGGTCAAGTTTTTTTTGCATTTGGCTTCTAATGTCACTAGGAAGATGTGCCAGAAAAATGGGCGTGGCACCGCCTTTTTTATTTTATTAGAGTATGCAGATTCGGTGTTTTCCAAGCGATTCGGACCAAACTTACAAGTTTGATATTTAATCGACCTATTAATACTTTATTAAAAAATGATTCAAATCGAACTACTATATCATATAGCTCCCATAGGAACAATCGGTTATAATACAAGTTCTTGTATGAAAAGCTTTTTTGTTTTCTAAGATATCCGTGCCAATCTCAGAAGTTGCGCGTAATATCACGTTCCTGACATATTGTCTAAAAATTATCAAGATCGGATCATTATAACATATAGCGGCCATGGGGACAACCGGTGGAGATACGGACCATTGCGTACAAATTTTTATGCCAAAAAAAAAATTAAAATATATTCGTATCTACTGATACGCGCATTGAAAAAAATTAAAAACAACATCCTCCTTTTCGTGTTTTCCAGTCGCTTTGTTCTTCTTGCGAAGCAAACTTGCCAATTCCTGCATTGTTGAATTAGAGGTTATGATCTATTAATGCAAATTTTAAGAATTTGGGTTAAATGTGGCATTTTCTTCTATATACATTTTAATAAGAATTCATTATTCTACAACACAATAGGTTGCAAGGTAGGACTAGGTGGGACTCACTTAGTATGAGATTTCATTACCAATTCTGATATGTTGAACGGCTCACTTTAACCTACAATTACGAAGACATCACATTTACTAGATACAATTCACATCACAAAACCCGTTGTACAAACCCGACTGATTAACATTAATCACAATAATTGTGTATATTAATCGACTTTTTCAATTCAAAAGAAAAATATTAAACTGCATTCAAATTATTGCTTTCACTTCACTTGCTTTTAAATAACAACAGCTGTTCTCAACAGCTGATTTCGAGAAAATGGCGCCATCTACAGAAATTTCTGGTACGCAACTTAGATGGTCATCTTTTTCTAAAGCATAGTTTCCAGTAAAGCGAAATGTTTGCCAGGCAGAATGTACCATATATTTCGAGCCTGGCTATCAAAATGTCAGTGTGACAGCATAATACTAAAAATACCACAAAAACTGCACAAAGGTCTTAAAATATCCCAAAAAATGTTGAGGGGTTACACTCGAAAGCAAAATATAAACAAAGAGAAAATACCAAAAAACCAGTTGAATGAACCGCAAAAGAGCATTTGCAGCGACAAATACAGTTATTATGGGATTGTTCTGTTATTATTATTTGCTATCATGTTTTATCTTCATCGCAGAGCTCCATCCGATTTTTATTTGTTTTGTTTGCTTTGTTCTGCGACATTTCACTTCATTTTGATAACCAGAATTATGAAAATTCGAAGCAAAGTTCCGGGCTTTAAGAATCGAACAGCTGTTTGTCAAGCAGTGTTGCAAAATTTTCCTCACTTTCTGGCAACTCTATCATTTTGATTCACTAGATACTGCCTTTCAGTTCCGACAGTCAAAACATTTGGACTTCATTCCGAAACAATTTTTTTTGTATGAAGTTTGGACAAGCAGAATGAATTTCGCTCTACTGGATACTATGCTTAATGCAGAGTCATCAAAATCATGTTCATATCTTAACTTTTAAAAATGGGGTCTTGGCTAACAAAAGTGGTCGTCTGGACCATGATGAAATAAGTATAAGGTGGTCTCATCGGCAAAAGCTGTCCCTTAACGACGGCTGCCGAAGAAGACCAGCCTATACTTTTTACATTAAGACTGACGTTAAGGAACTCAAACCCGATCGAATCGACAGCCGACGAAACCACTTTATACTTATTTCATCATGGTCTGGACCATAGTGCACAGTTACAAGCCGCCATAGGGGTGAGTTGCACTTCCAGCGAAGGAAATATTCCGCAGAAAAATGTACAAATTTGATGCAGCTCAACTTGCACGTCGAGTTCGCAATTACATAAGCGTGCCCGAGATAATTCGGTAGGAAATCCCCAATATCCTACGGAAGGCTTATACACACAAGGTAGAATAAACATCTGTTTTTAGACCCAGTACTTTAAAAAAGTACAAATGGGTCTATTAAGTTTGTCCAAAAAACAATGTGTGTAACAGGCAGAAGGAGGCGTGGCAGACCCCATAAAGTATATATATTCTTGATCAGCATTAACAGCAGAGTCGCTATAGCCATGTCCGTCTGTCCCTTTTAGTGTCGCCTAGATCTCAGAGACTATAAGAGCTAGAGACACCAAATTTGGCATGTAGGTTCATCTAAATCTCCCATTGATCAAGTATGTTATAGATTTTTGCCACGCCCTCCTCCGCCCCTGAAGAGACGCTAGCGACCCCTGTGTTTATTAACTTATCTTCGTAGTGGCGCCATCTATTGAATGGTAGGGAACATTGATGAACAATCTATAGTGAACGCTTTGCTCTCAAAAAGTACTGGGCGTCCTACTGTCGAGCTTGCTCCACTGTAGCTTACTGCATTTTTTGACATCACTATTGTTATACCCTTGCAGAGGGTATTATAATTTTGTCACGAAATGTGTAACGCATTGAAGGAAGCCTCACAGACCCCATAAAGTATATATATTCTTGATCAGGGCGACGAGCTGAGTCGATATAGCCATGTCCGTCTGTCCGTGTGTCCGTCTGTTTCTATGCAAACTAGTCTCTCAGTTTTGAAGCTATCTTGATGAAACTTGGTACAGGTCCGTCTTATTGCTACACGCAGTACATATGTCGGAACCGGCCGGATCGGATAACTATATCATATAGCTGCCATAGGAACGATCGGTCGGAAATAAACATTTAGTATGAAAAACTTTTTTGTTTCTCAAGGTATTTCAACCAAATATACACATTGTGTGTTTGATTAAGTTTTTAACAGGCTGACCAAATTTGGTGTAAATCGGATTACTATATCATATAGCTGCCATAGGAACGATCGGTTCGAAAACAACATTGAGTATGAAAAACTTTTTTGTTTCTCGAAATATCTTAACCAAATATACACATTGTGTGTTTGATTAAGTTTTAAACAGGCTGATCAAATTTGGTGTGAATCGGACTACTATATCATATAGATGCCATAGGAACGATCGGTTCGAAAACAACATTTAGTATGAAAAATTTTTTTGTTGCTCAAAATATCTCAAACAAATATACACATTGTGTGTTTAATTAAGTTTTAAACAGGCTGACCAAATTTGGTGTAAATCGGACTACTATATCATATAGCTGCCATAGGAACGATCGGTTCGAAAACAATATTTAGTATGAAAAACTTTTTTGTTTCTCAAAATATCTTAACCAAACTTACAGATTGTGTGTTTCAGAGAGTTTCATACATCCTTACCAAATTTAGTTCACATCGGACAACTATATCATATAGCTGCCATTGGATCGATCGGTTCGAAAACAACATTTAGTATGAAAAACTTTTTTGTTTCTCAAAATATCTCAACCAAATATACACAGTGTTTGATTAAGTTTTAAACAGGCTGACCAAATTTGGTGAAAGTCGGACTACTATATCATATAGCTGCCATACGAACGATCGGTCGAAATCAACATTTAACAAATTTTGTAAAAAATCTGACGGCTTACACAGGGCACTGCAAGGGTATCCAAACTTTGGCGCGCCAAAGTTAGCTTGCGCTATATTTATACCCTTGCAGAGGGTATTATATTTTTGTCACGAAATGTGTAACGCATTGAAGGAAGCCTCACAGACCCCATAAAGTATATATATTCTTGATCAGGGCGACGAGCTGAGTCGATATAGCCATGTCCGTCTGTCTGTCCGTCTGTTTCTATGCAAACTAGTCTCTCAGTTTTGAAGCTATCTTGATGAAACTTGGTACAGGTCCGTCTTTTTGCTGCACGCAGTACATATGTCGAAACCGGCCGGATCGGATAACTATATCATATAGCTGCCATAGGAACGATCGGTTGGAAATAAACATTTAGTATGAAAAACTTTTTTGTTTCTCAAGATATCGCAACCAAATATACACATTGTGTGTTTGATTAAGTTTTAAACAGGCTGACCAAATTTGGTGTAAATCGGATAACTATATCATATAGCTGTCATAGGAACGATCGGTTGGAAATAAACATTTAGTATGAAAAACTTTTTTGTTTCTCAAAATATCTCAACCAAATATACACATTGTGTGTTTGATTAAGTTTTAAACAGGCTGACTAAATTTGGTGTAAATCGGATAACTATATCATATAGCTGTCATAGGAACGATCGGTTCGAAAACAACATTTAGTATGAAAAACTTTTTTGTTTCTCAAGATATCTCAACCAAATATACACATTGTGTGTTTGAATAAGTTCTAAACAGGCTGACCAAATTTGGTTTAAATCGGACTACTATATCATATAGCTGCCATAGGAACGATTGGTTCGAAATCAACATTTATCAAATTTTGTAAAAAATCTGACGGCTTACACAGGGCACTGCAAGGGTATCCAAACTTTGGCGCGCCAAAGTTAGCTTGCGCTATATTTTTAATTGTTAAGATAGTATACAATTTAACATATTTATTTTACATACTTTGTATTCTACATAATATAAAATATTATAATTATGTATGTTAGATAATTTTAAGTGTACATAGTGGTATACATTAAAATCTAATAGCAATTATAAATATTTATGCATTTACATTTTAAGACTCCTTAAACAATTATGAGAATATTTTACATTAATTAGAGCAGTCAAACACACTTTAAAAAAATCAGCTTATCTAAAATCAAAACAATTGTCGCTGACAGCAATACATGACATTTAAGATATATAGAATATAGATATAGAATAATAATTCACTTCGCGTTAGTTCAAAAAAATATATATCTTATTTATTATAAAAGTGTAATACGGAACTGAGGAGTTTCGAGTAAAAATCTAGACTAACTTATGATAAAAATGTTGGCGCTTAACAAACCTCGGCTTATGAGATTTTGGGAATTAATTCTGCTCTTAAATAAACAGAGACATTAGGTATCGCTCTCTTAAGATGACGAACCTTTGGACGCTAAACAAAAGCCCGGATTTGTGCCGCGTCGGCATAAATGACCCTTGGTAATAATATCAATTCTTACGGATGTTTACGTTATCGCTTGGATCGTGGAAGCGCTTGATTTGTTATTTTCACCTGTGGTATCTTGTTACATGATAATAAAAGTATAAGTGGGAATGTGCGTATAAGTGGATATGTTATTGTGCATATGTTACTTCCCCATCAATAAAAAATTACTCTGTCCTCAGGAGTTTATCTTAGGATATAATGTTGGTTCAGATTCAATCACAATATGTTCATTTTGATTTGATATTGGATTTACAGTATTTGATTGTGGGGCTGTTTCTGTTTGTCTCTTGAACTTGACAATTCTTTTAAGTGGTATACTTTTATATTTATAGCTAAAGAATAATATTAGCGTGATTTCAATAATTATAAGTGTTTTTAAAGTTATAATTTGAAATGTATTATAATGTTTTGTTTGTTCTTGTAAAACTTCTTTCCTACTATAGGAAAGTGGTTCCAGTTTAGTTACGTTATTGTTTTCATAAATGGTCTGTGTGTAATCTAACACGGTACTTGTAATTAATACTTCTTCTAATTGAATTGAAGAAAATGAATGCTTTTGTTATATTATTACTTTCTATTATTATTTCTCTATTCAAACAATTTTGATTTAAAGTAGTTTTAGGTAAGTTCCAAGTTAACATTATATTAGGTTCTATGTATTTTGTTTCAAAAGTTTTATGTGTTTTTGAGTATCTACATTCAGTAGAAGCTTGATTTAAAATTTCTGCTCCACATTTATTCAGAACTAAATCTTCTGTCTTTGCTATGTATGCTTGGTTATTTTGTACGTAATATTTGTCATGTATAATTTCAGTTAAAATGTTATTTTTTTTATCTGGATATGGAATAATTTCAGAAATAGGCGTGTTGATGATTTCGCTAGGAATATGAGAATTATTAAAATTTCGTTTGTAGTTGTCTTAGACCATGTGAAAGTTTTAATGTTTAAAATCTTTTCAAAATTTACGTGTCATAAAGGGCTGCGACTTAGTAATTTAGGGTTAAATATACCTAATCTTGTTAATTGCATTCCTAGCTCTATGTCTTCAATGTACTCTGTGAATTCTTGTAAGTTTATGATCTCCTTTATTTATTAAGCTTAGAGTGTAAGTTACTTCTATTCCTCGATTTACTGCTTCTATTATTTGATTTAATTCGTTTGCTTGAACGCTATTTTCTAATAAATGATTAATTTTATTTTCTAGTTCTGCTCTATCTTCTCGATCTAATGTGCAAAATAGGTATATATAAAATGTTCCCATAAAATTAATAAGACCTCTTTTATGACGTTTTACTATTCTTATACCGTTAATTTCTCTTTCGAGATTTTCTGTTAAATATTGAATTTGTGATAATGTTTCGAATTCTTTAGTTTGTTTCATCAAATTATCATTTGTGTCTTCAATTTTTGTACGATTAACAGTTAAATAATTATATTCGTAATTTATTGGTAGATTTATAGTTCCTGTTGTAAATATAAGATAACCATTTTTAGATTGGATCGGGTTTACTTCTAAGCTTTAGTCACTGGCTCGATGAATGCAATATGCTAGTAAAAATGCGATTATGAATGGTATTATTTTATGCTGTAGTTTCTTGGTTTGTGTTGTCAGTTGGGGGTGATCTGGAACTATCATATTTGCTCTTATTAGTTTTCTTCTTTTTTTTAAACTTTGATTTGTAGGGTATTATTTTCCTTCCACTATTTGTCTCTTCAAAATGTTTTTCAAGTTTAAATTCTATGCGTTTTTCGTTTAATTTATCTATTTAGTTTGTCTTATTTAATTGTGTGTTATATTCTGGGGCTCCTGCGTATATAAAAATATCTGCTGGTGTTCTACCTGTTGTATTGTGCTTAGTTTTATGATTGTATGTGTAAAGAATTATTTCGAATTTAATGAAATTATTTTCTGGATCTGATTCAGTATTTATGTTTCTTAACTTCTTATTAACCTTCTTATGAAATGTTTCAACGTCAGAAATGCCGTTTTTGCTTGTTGTGATATTCATATCAACTGCTTTCAACTTTAACAATATTTGTAAAGCGGAGCACATAAATGCTGAGTATCCATTAAAAACTATAAGTAATGCTCTTGTAGCTTCTAACCAATGTCTACCTTTAACGTCGATTAAGGAAGTGGATTTAAAATAGATATCTATGCAAGACAAGAATTGTTGATTACACTGTGTTACAAACTGGAATGAAGTTGAAAACCCTGGGAAATGACAGTGATTTTCTGGTAGGGCTTATCGAGTATAGCAATACTGCATACTTGGAATTTTGGGAACACCCCCAAAATCTGCATTTACCGCTAAAAAACCGAGTTTTGCTATGTATGGGTACTTAACAGCTTGTAACTTAGTAAATTTTACATTATTTTGAATATCGTAACCGATTTTAGTAGAAGAAGAATAGATGTCTCAAGTTTGGTCAAACAATATATACACCAATCGAAAGGTCCATTCTTCTTCTTTCTAAATCGGCTGAGAAGTTTATTATTGGTATAAAATTTACTAAGCTACAAGCTGTTAAGTACCCATACATAGCAAAACTCGGTTTTTTAGCGGTAAATGCAGATTTTGGGGGTGTCCCAAAAATTCCAAGTATGCAGTATGGCTATACTCGATAAGCCCTACCAGAAAATCACTATCATTTCCCAGGGTTTTTTTTGCTGTAGCACTGTGTTATCTATCATTTAAAAATCTATAATTTTTTTTTCTTGGATTGAACGTTTCTGGAGTTAATTCAAATGCTAATTTTGTGATTCTTTGTTCTATTTTAGCAATTTTACAAGTTTGACACTTGTTAATAATGTTTTGGATTAAGTTTTGATAATCTGGATAATAATACTTTTCTTTAAATAGTAGAGTAAGTTTTTCTATACCTGGGTGCAATAATTTTGTATGAGCCCTGACGACGAATTCTTTAAATTCAGCATATGATTGTCGTCTGTTAAGATTTTAGTAGATTTTATTACTTTTGTTAAGTTACTGGGACTGATTATTTCCACGAAAGCGGTTTGGAAAATTAAAATTATGAAAGAATATTACGCTTTTCTTTGTGCACAAATATTCTTTTATTAATTCTTTAGCATAGATGTTCGTCATTTCTTTATACATTACTAGGGGGTTTGCCCCTGCTCGCTGCGCTCGCCAACCCCCGACTCGCTAAGCTCAATGAATTCTCGGGGAGATAAGTGGAGTGAAAATAGGGAACACTTCTCACAGCTATGGCCGGACCTTATGTCATTTGTAATAAGAAAGCGGGAAATGTAAATTCAATTATTCCCTGCAATCGGACTAAAAAAGAATAGGTGTAAGTGTTGACTTAGCTACAAGCATTTTTAAGTTTGTTGGAAGAAAATGCTTAGTTATATATAATTGTCTAAGCTTGCCATACATTTTTCCAACAACGCATCGTACCACGACAAAGTTTTGCTTTGCCATTACGCTTGCCCATTTAGACACTAACTCGAGTTCACTATTACAGACACGAATACATTGATTAATATTACTCAAAGGACAACTAACTTATAACTGAACGTTATCAGCGTACATATGCATTTCACATTTTGACAGAATACTAGGTAGATCATTTACATATATACAAAATAACGAATGACCTTAGATCGATTCTTGCGGTACTCCACGATTAACATTTAACATTGCAGAAACAGAATTTTGGGTATCGACTAGTTGTCGTCGGTCAGAGAGGTACGACTTCATTAACTTTATTGCATACATAGAAAGCATATATAACCTACTTAGCTTAGTTAAAAAAACCTCGTGGTTTACCGTGTCAAACGCCTTACTGAAATCTTGTAAAGTTAATAAGGTAATATTGCCACTATCCATTTGTTTCCGTATATCTTCAACAATATTACTGACTGCAGATGTACAACTTCTTCTTTTGCGAAAACCTAACTGCTTCTCATTAAACAATTTCTTGGACACAATAAAGTTTGAAATTTGCGCTGCCATGAGTCGCTCTAGGGCTTTTGACAAAAATGGAAGAATGAAAATCGACCTATATTCATGTTTAGCTTTAGGGATTGGAATAATTTTCGCAATCTTCCAAGAATCGGGAAAAGTTGAAGTCATTAGGGATGTGTTGAAAGTGTGGGTAATAATAGGCAATATAACAGGCAAAATAATCTTTATAAGCTTCGGAGCTATGTTATCTAGACCAGTGGCATTTGATTTGATACTAAGCTACGATTCGAGGACATCACATTGACTTACAGACATAAAACTAAAGCTAATATCACAATTGTTAGAATCACAGTCGGTGTAAGGTAGGCTGTTCAGGTACGTATTTTCACTCGCTGGTACATTTGTTGTCACAAAGCCGAGAATTAAGCTGTCAAGATCTACATCATTAAATTTACCTTGCTCTCGTGCTTTTGCTATCCCCAATTTGTTTACCAACTTCCAAGTTTCTATAGTATTTGAGGAAATTGAGAAACGGTCAAAATAATGCGATTTTTTTGAATCGATTATTGCACGGGATGTCAATTTTCTCAGCGTTCTAAATTTATTGCAAAAACAGTCAGTCTTATATCTCTTCCATTTACAATATGCTCTTTCACGGTTAGCTATTAACTTTTTAATCTGCGTTGTAATTCAAGGCTTTGCCATATGCTTACAGATCTTACTTCTTAACGGTACTGATACGTCATAGAGATTTAATGTGTATTGCTCTAGGAGGGCAAGTTCGGGTATCGACTGAGGGAGAGAGATAAATAGTATTCCAGTCGCATAAATCTAATTCTGCTGCTAATATAGTATAGTTTATATTTTTAAAGTCCCTATATTTAAAAGAGTAGTCATTTTGGTCAAGAAAAGTTTCGTAGGTCAGGATGATTGCGTCATGTTTGGAAAAACAGGAAGTGAAATTTGGTCAAAAAGTTTAATTTTATTTAAGTCATTTACAAAAAAAACGTCAAGTAGTGTATCACATGTGTTGGAAAAGTGTGTTGGATAAGTGGAATTCACGAGGCTAAGGCCGAGTGACTCCATATCAATTAAGAGATGTTTTTCAACAAGCATGTTACTATTTAAATCTCCTGTAAGAATTATGTCCGAGTAATTTTAAGAGAGGGAGGATATTAAATCGATAAGCTCAACATAATCCATCGTTTTGTGGGGTCTGTAGACACATCCTAGTAAAATGTTGGTTTCATCTTTTTTGTTAAATATGTTTATAAACACCCATTCAATTTCACTTTCCATGGTTTGTATGCATGCTAATTTAGAATTAAGATTCTTATTGACATATATTGCAAATCTCCCACCACGTCAACTTCGGTCAGAATAAAATAAATTAAAACTATTACATACAATTGACGATTCACAAAGATCGGAGACAAACCAAGTTTCGGACACACATACTATGTACATCATTATTAGAGTTTATGAACAGAAATCTAAATTCTTCCATTTTTTTTTAATAAACTTTGAGCATTTATGTGACAAATTTTCAGACCTGATTTTTGGTTTCCTATTATTCTAATTAATGCATGGCTGTTCGCACTGGCGGATATATAATCATCCAACATTAAAACAGTTAAAAAGAGTTACACGCAACTCAAATATCACAAATCTAAACATACTAATAAAAACACACACAATTAAAATAAATATTCTATGAAATAAGTAATTAAAAATAAATAAGTTAATATTAAAAAATAATATTAGAAAATAATATAATAATAAGAAAAAAATAAGTTTTAGGATATATCTATTACACTAGTTTACAAGTGAATTATCTGTGTCTGCCTTTTAGACCTAAGTATTTTTCCCGCATAGATTTTGACCTCCTAAACATGAAAAAGTATCTTAAAAATCGATATTGGTTATCTTCGTGCGATATACATGCGATACAAAAGCGATACACGTATATCACACGAAGATATCCAATATCAATATTGAAGTATCGCACGAAAATCGATAAATATAAAATTTTAGAACTTGTTGTTTGCCATTAAAAGTCGTACTACTCCATAGTTAATCAACTGATTTCTAAAAATGATGGCTTGTTTTACTCGGGAAAGTCAAAGCTCTACAAATGCATACTTCGAAAAAGCTTTGGCTTGTTTACATTGTTGTTGTCAGTGATGCTGACGAAATACATACAAACAATAATTGATTTAACTTTAATTTTATGACTGCTCCCGACAGTAACTGTATTGAACTGTAAATTGTACATATGTTGCAATACTTAAATTAAGTGATTTAAAATATTATTAGTAATTTAAGAGGTTAAACCACTGTAGAATTTTCAAAACATCGATATTGTTTTTGGCTTAAAAAATGGTTTAATCATTTTGGAATATAGCAGTATTTACACTCGAGCGACCACCAAAACTTTGAACGCGTTTTTCTCGAAACACGCTTTGAGAGATCGACAAGCAGCACAAATCGAACAATTTTCAAAAACCGCGAATACGCAGAGAAAAATGTGCAGATATTTCGATAAACTTATGTACATATAAGCCGATTTCTAATCAACCAAAAACTATAAATTTTTAAGGTCAAACTTTGACGTTTTTATTCAAACCTTCGCCAAAATTTAGGAAAGTCAATATTTTTAAAAATTCTTACGTGTTTCTCTAGCTCTCTAAATTAACAGGAATTTTTAGACCCTTTACTTTAAAAAAGTACAAAAGGGTCTATTACGTTTGTCCAAAAAAAAAATGTGCGTAACAGGCAGAAGGAGACGTGTCAGACCCCATAAAGTATATATATTCATGATCAGCATCAACAGCCGAGTCGATATAGCCATGTCCGTCTGACCCTTTTTGTGTCGCCTAGATCTCAGAGACCATAAGAGATAGAGACACCAAATTTGGCATGTAGGCTCATCTATATCTCCCATTGATCAAGTTTGTTTTAGATTTTTGCCACGCCCCCTCCGCCCCCGGAAATTGAAATAAAAAATTTCAAAATCAAATTACAAGAGCCTCTTTAATGCTAGCTCCTTGATTTTTGGTACATATAATATACACTAAAGTTCAAACCTGTCTTGCAAATTTCATTTAAATCAGATAATAAGAGCGAAAGTTATTCAATTAACAATGTTACGGGCAAAAGGAAGAAGAATAGACGCTAGCGACCTTTGTGTTTATCAACTTATCTTCATAGTGGCGCCATCTACTGAATGGCAAAACGCAATAACGCCACCATTTAAATTTTTTTTTTAATGAAACAATTTATTTTGTATTCTTCAAAATATATTAAACAATATCCCCAAATTTCATTCACTTACTAGCACTCCTACTGGTCGCGAAATAACGTTCCAAAAACGACGATTGCAGTGGTGTAACCTCTTAAAATAAAATCCGCTGAGTTGTATTTAGCGATTGTAAAAGAATAATCAACAAATCACAGGAAGCTTCTTCTTTAATTTTATACAAAAGATCCTTAAGTAATGAATAGAACAAAGGGACGCTGGCACTTTCAAGGGGTGTGGCATAATGGCCAGTGGGCCAAGGGCGGTCAAACGGAGACAATTTTTGTTTGTTTGTGTGGATTGGTGAAATAAATACGCGCGCTGTGGGCCACGGGCCAACAAACCAGTTACTATCACACAGTGGTCGCCCCCATAGGCCAAAAATAAAAAAAACAAAAATAAAACTACTGTTAAAAACGTGTCAGCACTGTCTCATAACACCTCAAAATTTTTTACTCTGCTGTTATTTTTGTTTTGCTCCATCTGTCCTCTTCAAGAATAACTGTAAAACATAGAGCAAAACATTTTGTTGTGCTGCAGTGTGAGCGACGCGTCGCGACGTTTCAAGTGAGCTTGTGAAACAATAAATAAAAACAATTAAAAAAAATGCAGTAAGCTACAGTGGAGCAAGCTCGACAGTAGGAGACCCAGCACTTTTTGAGTGCAAAGCGTTAACTATCAATCCCATTCAATAGATGGCGCTACTACGAACATATCAGTTGATAAACAGAGGTCGCTAGCGTCTCTTCTTCTTCCTTTTGCTCGTAACTTTGATAGTAGATTAACTTTCACGTTTATCATCCGATTTGAATGAAATTTTCAGGACAGGTTTGGACAATAGTGTGTATTATATGTACCAAAAATCAAGGCGCTAGCTTTAAAGGTTCTTTCGTAATTCGACTTCGAAATTTTATTTTTCAATTTCCGGGGGCGGAGAGGGGCGTGGCAAAAATCTAAAACAAACTCGTTCAATGCAAGATATAGATGAACGTACATGCCAAATTTGGTCTCTCTAGCTCTTATAGTCTCTGAGATCTAGGCGACACAAAATCGGACAGACGGACAGACGGACAGACAGACAGACGGACAGACGGACATCGCTATATCGACTCGGCTGTTGATGCTGATCAAGAATATATATACTTTATGGGGTCTGCCACGCCTCCTTCTGCCTGTTACGCACTTTTTTTTGCACAAACTTAATAGACCCATTTGTACTTTTTTAAAGTACTGGGTCTAAAAATGCGATTATGAATGGTATTATTTTATGCTGTAGTTTCTTGGTTTGTGTTGTCAGTTGGGGGTGATCTGGAACTATCATATTTGCTCTTATTAGTTTTCTTCTTTTTTTTTAAACTTTGATTTGTAGGGTATTATTTTCCTACCACTATTTGTCTCTTCAAAATGTTTTTCAAGTTTAAATTCTATGCGTTTTCGTTTAATTTATCTATTTAGTTTGTCTTATTTAATTGTGTGTTATATTCTGGGGCTCCTGCGTATATAAAAATATCTGCTGGTGTTCTACCTGTTGTATTGTGCTTAGTTTTATGATTGTATGTGTAAAGAATTATTTCGAATTTAATGAAATTATTTTCTGGATCTGATTCAGTATTTATGTTTCTTAACTTCTTATTAACCTTCTTATGAAATGTTTCAACGTCAGAAATGCCGTTTTTGCTTGTTGTGATATTCATATCAACTGCTTTCAACTTTAACAATATTTGTAAAGCGGAGCACATAAATGCTGAGTATCCATTAAAAACTATAAGTAATGCTCTTGTAGCTTCTAACCAATGTCTACCTTTAACGTCGATTAAGGAAGTGGATTTAAAATAGATATCTATGCAAGACAAGAATTGTTGATTACACTGTGTTACAAACTGGAATGAAGTTGAAAACCCTGGGAAATGACAGTGATTTTCTGGTAGGGCTTATCGAGTATAGCAATACTGCATACTTGGAATTTTGGGAACACCCCCAAAATCTGCATTTACCGCTAAAAAACCGAGTTTTGCTATGTATGGGTACTTAACAGCTTGTAACTTAAAACATAAAACTAAAGCTAATATCACAATTGTTAGAATCACAGTCGGTGTAAGGTAGGCTGTTCAGGTACGTATTTTCACTCGCTGGTACATTTGTTGTCACAAAGCCGAGAATTAAGCTGTCAAGATCTACATCATTAAATTTACCTTGCTTCCAAGTTTCTATAGTATTTGAGGAAATTGAGAAACGGTCAAAATAATGCGATTTTTTTGAATCGATTATTGCACGGGATGTCAATTTTCTCAGCGTTCTAAATTTATTGCAAAAACAGTCAGTCTTATATCTCTTCCATTTACAATATGCTCTTTCACGGTTAGCTATTAACTTTTTAATCTGCGTTGTAATTCAAGGCTTTGCCATATGCTTACAGATCTTACTTCTTAACGGTACTGATACGTCATAGAGATTTAATGTGTATTGCTCTAGGAGGGCAAGTTCGGGTATCGACTGAGGGAGAGAGATAAATAGTATTCCAGTCGCATAAATTAAATTTTGCTGCTAATATAGTGTAGTTTATATTTTTAAAGTCCCTATATTTAAAAGAGTAGTCATTTTGGTCAAGAAAAGTTTCGTAGGTCAGGATGATTGCGTCATGTTTGGAAAAACAGGAAGAGAAATTTGGTCAAAAAGTTTAATTTTATTTAAGTCATTTACAAAAAAAACGTCAAGTAGTGTATCACATGTGTTGGAAAAGTGTGTTGGATAAGTGGAATTCACGAGGCTAAGGCCGAGTGACTCCATATCAATTAAGAGATGTTTTTCAACAAGCATGTTACTATTTAAATCTCCTGTAAGAATTATGTCTGAGTAATTTTAAGAGAGGGAGGATATTAAATCGATAAGCTCAACATAATCCATCGTTTTGTGGGGTCTGTAGACACATCCTAGTAAAATGTTGGTTTCATCTTTTTTGTTAAATATGTTTATAAACACCCATTCAATTTCACTTTCCATGGGTTGTATGCATGCTAATTTAGAATTAAGATTCTTATTGACATATATTGCAAATCTCCCACCACGTCCACTTCGGTCAGAATAAAATAAATTAAAACTATTACACACAATTAACGATTCACAAAGATCGGAGACAAACCAAGTTTCGGACACACATACTATGTACATCATTATTGGAGTTTATGAACAGAAATCTAAATTCTTCCATTTTTTTAATAAACTTTGAGCATTTATGTGACAAATTTTCAGACCTGATTTTTGATTTCCTATTATTCTAATTAATGCATTGCTGTTCGCACTGGCGGATATATAATCATCCAACATTAAAACAGTTAAAAAGAGTTACACGCAACTCAAATATCACAAATCTAACCATACTAATAAACACACACAATTAATATAAATATTCTATGAAATAAGTAATTAAAAATAAATAAGTTAATATTAAAAAATTATATTAGAAAATAATATAATAATATAATAATAAGAAAAAAATAAGTTTTAGGATATATCTATTACACTAGTTTACAAATGAATTATCTGTGTCTGCCTTTTAGACCTAAGTATTTTTCCCATATAGATTTTGACCTCCTAAACATGAAAAAGTATCTTAAAAATCGATATTGGTTATCTTCGTGCGATAAACATGCGATACAAAAGCGATACACGTATATCGCACGAAGATATCCAATATCAATATTGAAGTATCGCACGAAAATCGATAAATATAAAATTTTAGAACTTGTTGTTTGCCATTAAAAGTCGTATTACTCCATAGTTAATCAACTGATTTCTAAAAATAATGGCTTGTTTTACTCGGGAAAGTCAAAGCTCTACAAATGCATACTTCGAAAAAGCTTTGGCTTGTTTACATTGTTGTTGTCAGTGATGCTAACGAAATACATACAAACAATAATTGATTTAACTTTAATTTTATGACTGCTCCCGACAGTAACTGTATTGAACTGTAAATTGTACATATGTTGCAATACTTAAATTAAGTGATTTCAAATATTATTAGTAATTTAAGAGGTTAAACCACTGTAGAATTTTCAAAACATCGATATTGTTTTTGGGTTAAAAAATGGTTTAATCATTTTGGAATATAGCAGTATTTACACTCGAGCGACCACCAAAACTTTGAACGCGTTTTTCTCGAAACACGCTTTGAGAGATCGACAAGCAGCACAAATCGAACAATTTTCAAAAACAGCGAATACGCAGAGAAAAATGTGCAGATATTTCGATAAACTTATGTATAAGCCGATTTCTAATCAACCAAAAACTATAAATTTTTAAGGTCAAACTTTGACGTTTTTATTCAAACCTTCGCCAAAATTTAGGAAAGTCAATATTTTTAATAATTCTTACGTGTTTCTCTAGCTCTCTAAATTAAAAGGAATTTTTAGACCCTTTACTTTAAAAAAGTACAAAAGGGTCTATTACGTTTGTCCAAAAAAAAAATGTGCGTAACAGGCAGAAGGAGGCGTGTCAGACCCCATAAAGTATATATATTCATGATCAGCATCAACAGCCGAGTCGATATAGCCATGTCCGTCTGACCCTTTTTGTGTCGCCTAGATCTCAGAGACCATAAGAGATAGAGACACCAAATTTGGAATGTAGGCTCATCTATATCTCCCATTGATCAAGTTTGTTTTAGATTTTTGCCACGCCCCCTCCGCCCCCGGAAATATAAATAAAAAACTTCAAAATCAAATTACAAGAGCCTCTTTAATGCTAGCTCCTTGATTTTTGGTACATATAATATACACTAAAGTTCAAACCTGTCTTGCAAATTTCATTTAAATCAGATAATAAGAGCGAAAGTTATTCAATTAACAATGTTACGGGCAAAAGAAAGAAGAATAGACGCTAGCGACCTTTGTGTTTATCAACTTATCTTCATAGTGGCGCCATCTACTGAATGGCAAAACGCAATAACGCCACCATTTAAAATTTTTTTTTAATGAAACAATTTATTTTGTATTCTTCAAAATATATTAAACAATATCTCCAAATTTCATTCACTTACTCAAAATTTTTTACTCTGCTGTTATTTTTGTTTTGCTCCATCTGTCCTCTTCAAGAATAACTGTAAAACATAGAGCAAAACATTTTGTTGTGCTGCAGTGTGAGCGACGCGTCGCGACGTTTCAAGTGAGCTTGTGAAACAATAAATAAAAACAATTAAAAAAAATGCAGTAAGCTACAGTGGAGCAAGCTCGACCAAAAATCAAGGCGCTAGCTTTAAAGGTTCTCTCGTAATTCGACTTCGAAATTTTATTTTTCAATTTCCGGGGGCGGAGAGGGGCGTGGCAAAAATCTAAAACAAACTTGTTCAATGCAAGATATAGATGAACGTACATGCCAAATTTGGTCTCTCTAGCTCTTATAGACTCTGAGATCTAGGCGACACAAAATCGGACAGACAGACAGACGGACATCGCTATATCGACTTGGCTGTTGATGCTGATCAAGAATATATACACTTTATGGGGTCTGCCACGCCTCCTTCTGCCTGTTATGCACATTTGCACATTTTTTAAAGTACTGGGTCTAAAAAGATTTGATGAACAATGGAAGTATTTAATATTTTAAATACAGGTATTAACTATTATTTTTAATTATATTCATGTACTAAGATTGTTGTGTCTATTTTTAATAATTAAGGTAATATTTGTCCACTTTTATATAAAATTTGTATGTAAGTTAAAGTTTCACTTAGACTTTTAGTTGTGAAGTTAATCGAAGTTAATGATCAAACTTATAATAAAATATAAACGAATATTTACAGATTATTTAGAGAAAATTTCAGCTGCTAGTTTTTGATAGCCGCTGCGTAAGCTTGAAAAGAACAACGTAGTCTCGCCGTTTTCGAGCATTTTTTTCGTTTGTGTAACTGTGCTTTTTGTGGCGTCTATCTCTGTCTCTGTCTTCGTCTTCGTGCGTTTTGTTGTGTTGTTTTGTGATTGTCATTTGAGTTCAAATGTTATACAAATGTATAATTTAAATTTATATTATACTTTATTTATTTTATAGGAGCTTTTCACGAATGCGAGTTTAGCCGGATTTGTATATTTAATAAGTGGTGTTCCGAGACAGGTACAAATCCAGTCAAGATTCAAAGTATATATCAATCTTTGAAATTGAAAATAGGGAATGATGGCTACATAATGGGAGCTGAATATTTGGATCAATTAGAATTAGACCTGTGCGATTTCAATTTATAAAGGAATCAACTAAATTAAGTATTGAGGAGGAAAAATATTTTAAAGAAAAAATTACGAATCTTGTCAAGACTGAGATAATTGTTGGTGATAAAACTATATATGTTCAGCATATTTTGAAACTCACAATGGTTGATGGCAAAATTTGTAATGCGCTAACACAAACATCATCATCAAAATGCTATATATGCAACGCGAAGCCCACACAGATGAACAATATTGAGAAAAGCCTAGAAAGCGAAGTTCATAAGGATCGATTTGAATTCGGATTGTCACCACTTCATGCATATATGTATAAGATTTTTTGAATATTTTATTCATTTGTCATACAGACTTGACATACAAGTCTGGCAAGTTCGAGGCGGCGAAGAAAAAACAAAATTTATTAAAAGAAAAACAAAAATGCAAACAGAATTTCGATCGAAAATGGGATTGATCGTCGATAAGCCGAAGGTTGGTGGATGTGGAACATCGAATGATGGAAACACTGCCAGAAAATTCTTCAATAATCCTGAGCTATCTTCAAAAATTACAGGCCTAGATGAGGACCTTATTGAACGATGTGCAGCAATATTTCAAGCACTAAGTTCTGGGTATAAAATTAATGTTGAGAAATTTAGGACATTTGCACTCCAAATAGCCGGTGATTTGACAAGGACATATTCGTGGTACTACTACCTTACGCCTACCGTTCATAAGATTTTAATTCATGAACCATCCATAATTGAAAACGCTCTGGTGTCGATTGGGGAATTGTCGGAGGAAGCTGCTGAGGCAAGAAATAAGGACATAAAAATATTTCGTCTGCAGCATGCAAGAAAAACGTCCCGAGAAGCAACAAATGAAGACCTACTCAATCGTCTACTCCTTTCATCGGATCCGTTTATAACAGGACACCGAAAGTTACCACCTAAAACGAAGTCACTTTTAAATAAATATGTTTTTGATCTTTTAGAATAATACAATAATAGCAAAATTATTATTCTGTCTAAAGTTTTGATATGCTGATTTATAGCAGGGGGTGTAACTTCAATAGTTGGATAAATATGAAGGTTTTTTTTTTGTTTTTTTTATTATATTTTTATAGAATTTTGGAAAAAAATTTAAATTTTTATCTACACTAGAAGTATTTTTGGCCGCTCGCTCCATACATGCCCGACCACAGTGTATCAGTACGAGGTGTGAACTCAGTAGGGCGAAGGCCAAATAATTGCGACAAAAAAAAATAATTTATTTTTACAAAAGAAAAGTGAGTGTAAGTGTAAGAGTAAGAGTGTAAGAGTGTGCACGGTGAGCACAGTGTGAGTGCACCGCGGGCTAAAGACCAAGAAAAAAGAAGACGAAGAAGCAATTTGGGCCGAAGGCCAAATAATTTTTTCTTTTTATTTCTCTTTTTACATTTTTTCTTATAAAACTTTCAGTAAAAGGGGACAGTAACAAGTAAAACGTGAAGTGAAGTAAACTGAACTAAAAATAAATAAATTAAACAAAGTCAATAAATAATCGAAATAAAACAAAATCAGATAATTAAAATAAGTTGAATAAATTAAATAAATAAGTTGAATAAAAAAAAGAATTAATTGAATAAAGTAAACAAAAAAAACAAAAAATTAATTAATGACAATAAATAATCTAAATAAAATAAATTAGATAAGAGAAATAAAGTAACTGAAATTAATTAAAATAAATAAATTAGATAAGAGAAATAAAATAACTGCAATTAATTAAAATAATTAGTTAAAATAAATAAAATAACTGAAATAAAATAAAGTAAATAAATTTGATAAATAAAGCGGAGCAAATAATCAAAGTAAAAAAAACAAGGTGGATAAAACAGAAGACGTTAAAAAATCTAACCATGGTCGGACCAAGGTGAGTTGAAAGACACCAGGGTAGGTGTACGGTGGATTCACCAGCGCCGCAAGGAGGAGTTGGTGGCCGTGGCACAAGAGTTCGGGCTCGACCAGGAAGTGCGTCTCGAGGATTTACGCAAACGATTGTGTAAATTCGTGCAGGATGGTGGGCACTCACCGGAAACATGGTCCCGACTCGCGGATAACGAAGCACAGCTAAGCTGCTAGAGCCACTGAGGGGGTGCAGTGAAGCCAGCAACTAGGGAGGCCGGTTTCAGAAGTCATTTGTTTGGGTCGGTGCCGGCTTCAGTTTTCGGGGGAGGTGACCCGCGATCAAGGTTTGTGCCAGGGATCAGGGTGGAGGTTGAACCGGAGGAGGTAAGGCACGACTCGGACGATGTAAGAATCCCCACCAAGTACGGTAAGGAACCCCCTCTCCCGACGGCCCAATCCCTACAAACCGGCAAGCTTTTCCGGAGAGTTGCGAAACAAGTTCGAAAAAGGGGAACGAGGTATGATGGGCGCCATGATCCCCTGGTTTTTGTGGAAAACCTGGAGCAGCGTGCCTTGGCTTATGGGATAGATTTAGATAGGATGTCCCAAGCCATGAGCGAGATTTTCGAGGACAGAGCCGCGAGCCGGCTATTGACCAGCGGGCTGCGGAACGTGTCTTGGAGGGTTTTCCGATGTGGGTT
The DNA here is from genome assembly GCA_035044365.1 of Drosophila neotestacea. NCBI lineage: Eukaryota > Metazoa > Arthropoda > Insecta > Diptera > Drosophilidae > Drosophila > Drosophila neotestacea. Next base: position 72,293 of record JAWNMD010000225.1, read on the forward strand.
TTTGGATTTCTTCCTGCGACCCTACGATTTTGAGCGGTTGGAAGATCGGATTAGGTTCCGGCAACAACGGGAAACAGAGTCTTTTAAGGACTATCTGCTGGAGATTCGGGCATTGATGCATCATGCAGGGTATAATGAGGAGTAAGAACTGCACCGCATGTACGAAAATACTGCTCCCGAGTACAGGTTGTTTGGTCGCAGGAAAGATTTCACAAATATGGCCCAGCTAACACAGTTGGCGGCCGAATTTGAGAATGTCCGCGAACAAAGAGCTGAATATTCGAGGAGTATTACAGTAACGGGGTCCAGTATGAATTCTGGAAACCACGCTGGGTTAAATAGGCCGGACGGTAGACCCAACAACCCCTTCAGGGTTCCACAGAATGAGGCGCGGGCAATTGGGGCGAGTGGCGGTATCCCTGCATCGAGAAATGTAGAGGCCACGAACCTGATGATGTCTCAGGATGATGGGGCAAGATTCGATCCGCGCAGAGTTCTCCATCGATGCGCACAGGAGGCACATTTTGCCAGGCAATGTCCCAATGCCCGCGTTTTATTCTGTAGGCATTGTGGTAACCGAGGGAGGAGTAGTCAGGATTGCAGCGGGCGCGCGGATGCGGGAAACGGGAATGGGCGTCCCGCACGTCAGGACCGGGGAGCTACCAATGCACCCCTAGGTCCGTAAAATATCCCCTAAATGTCGAAGAAGGTTGGATCGTCGCTAACGTAGAGACCGAGGGCAGGCTTTGCCGGCTATGATCGATACGGGGGCGACGCGCTGCTTCTTAAGGGAAGAATGCGTGCGCAGGTGGGCGATCCGAGGAGAGGCGCAGAACGTATGTACCCGCATTCGGTTGGCTGACGGTTCCACTCTGGAGGTCAAAATGTTCTTTCGGGTAGGTGTGAGTCTGAACGGAAAAGTAATAAGCTTGACCATATCATCCTCGGCATGGATTTTCTATGTGCGATGGGTATGACTCTGCGATGTGGGAATGCGGAACTGATCCTAGAATCAGTAGCAGTGCCGTCAGCGGGTGTGCTGGTATCCACTCAAGACCGGGGGTCGGTAGAAGGCGTTTCACAAGCAGAGGGCGTAGAACCCGAAGAGGGGTCAGAAGGAGTGCTATGGGAAGGCTTTGTTCGGATCCTAGCCAAGCCCATATCCCCGAACACGGAAAATTTGGTGAAAGGGGTCAGTTGCCTCGCCCTGACCTAACGAAGGTCGAAGAAGGAAAGGAGATAGAATCGGAGTTGGGTTCCGAAGGAGATGGTAAAGGAGGAGGAGTGGAACCTCGAAGAGAGAAACACGTTTAACTCCGTAGAGCTACAGTCCCCGTCGGAGCTCGCGATGGTGGAAGTGGAAGAAGAAGAGAGTAGCGAATGACCTGGAGTGGAGGCAGAATGGCCAGGGGATCTAGATCCAGAACTGAGGGAGTTCTTGGAGACAGAATTAGCCCCTTTTGAAGGCCTACAAGGAGTATCCCATAAAGCGGAACGCCGAATAAGATTGAAGGATGACAAGCCGCTCAAACAGTGGTACTACCCGAAGAATCCAGCCATGCAGAAGGTAATCGATGAACAGCTGGATGAGCTGATCCAGTCAGGTGTAATTGAGCCGTCGCATAGTCCACACAGCGTCGTAGTCAAAAAGTAAACTGGCGATTGGCGTATGTGCATGCAGGAAGTATTCCGCCGTCTGAGAGCCGCGAACTTGAAGTTTTTTGGCTTTTATTTATTGGATCTTTCCTTAAATTTGAGACTAGCAATAGGTTTGCAAATCTTATAAATAAACAAAAGTTAACAGTCTTCTTGGACTGTAAATTGACGCGCGGCCCTAAACTTTATCGTTGGGTTTGTAGGTCAATACGACGAAGACAGGATCGGCTGCACAACCTTATAATGCCTCTCGCGAGGTGGTTGGGATACGAGGAAAGCTTGGCAAAGTACTTTGTCTTCTGTTCTGTTATTACATCTTTGACCGGCTGGATATTCAGGTCGCTTTGTATGTTTTCGTTTCGAACGTACCACGGTGCCCCGGTGATGGTTCTCAATATCTTTGACTGGGCTCGCTGGACAATATCAATATTGCTATTGCAAGCACTCCCCCATAATCCAGATAGGTTTTAGCACAGAATTGTAGAGCAGAACCTTGTAATCAAGACTAATGGGCGAGCGAGCCAATTAACGCGTTAATAAGCCAATGAAGACTGTTGGCTTTTAGTTTTAAGTGTATTCTCTTTGCTTCGATGTGTCTGCGCCATGTGAATCTTCTGTCGAGGTGAACTCCTAGGTACGTCACTTCGTTTGCTTGAGGGAGTTCGGTGTTGTTTAATCTGAGCGGTGGACAATTATGCTTGTTCAGGGTAAACGTAACGTGCTTGCATTTTTGTTCGTTTATTATTAGCCGCCAGTCGGATAGCCATTTTTCTACGTCGACCAGGCGAAGAGCCAATTGCGCAGTTACATCTGTTACATCTGACTGCAAATTTTCTATCGCAGAGATATGAGCTTAAAAGCTAGTGTGTGTTATTTGGAAGCATTGATTTAATTTTATGCATTAGGCCGTCTAACCAGACTCTGTCAAATGCTTGAGAGACATCTAGAAATATTGCTGTGCAATATTCTCGATTTTCGAAGGTGTTTCGTATTTCTGATGTTATGCGGTTGACCTGCTCAATTGTTTCGTGCTTTTCCCGAAAGCCGAATTGATGCGATGGGATTTTTATGTGCAGTCTTATAAATGGATTTATCTGACTCAGCAGATATTTTTCGAAGAGCTATTATAGACACGATAATAGGCTTATAGGTCTGTATGACGTGGGGACAGTGTGATCTTTTCCTGGTTTCGGTATCATTATAATGATCGACTTTTTCCATCTCTGTGGGAAGTGGCCTTGTTTTGTGATAGCCTTGAAGAGTTGTGCGACAGTGCATACAGCACAATGTGGGAGCTCAATAATCATTTTAAGGGTTATTAGATCGAAGCCCGGTGATTTTTTTTGGGTTCAGTTGCATTTTGATGGTGTTGGCGATCACATTTGGACGAAACTCGATTGGTTCATGTTGAGGCTGCTAGTCACTTCTTTATGTTGGTAGTGTAAACGCATTTGTTGCGGGATTTGGTTGGAACACATTTTGAAGATTAGCCGCAAATGTGCTGGCTCTATCTTCATCGCTGCGGGCCCAATCGCCTACGGAGTTTCTGATGGGCATCACGGTTTCTGTCGGTGGAGAAAGGGTGGGGTGAGCTCTCCAAAGTGAGTGTTTTTTACAAGATGTTGATAATTTCTCTATATAACGGCGTTGAGCATATGCTTCTTCCTGCTTTAAGGCTTTGGTGAATTTACGTGTGGCGTCTTTTAAATTTTACCGTGCGGAAGGCTATCTGTAAAATTGCCATTCTCGACGTAATCGTCGATTTTCGTGGACGAGCTATTCGATTTGTAGATTTGTCTTCTTTTGGATGTGTAGTACTTGTGTAGTTTCAGGTGTTGCAATACGAGCTGCGGTGACGAGGACGGACTCCAATGTACTTACACGAGGACGGACTCCAATGTACTTACAAAGTGGTCGATGTCAGCTTCAACATTAAGGAGAGGTTTTAGTTCAATATGTAAACTAATATATTTTTGTATCGAAGCCAATTGGTTTTATGTGAAGTCAGTCTAATCGGTTGATCTACGGACTCTGTTTGTCGAAGTAGTTTAATTAGAACAGGTGAGTGAGATCTGAAAGACATTCGGCGCTTATCAGACTTCGAGGAATATTTTTAGTAATTGCAAAGTCAATTAAACCGGGTAGTTTCTTGTTGGCCAGTATGTTGATCTGCCGGGAGAAACGTGGTCTATTTTATTGTTAGCTTTAATATCGGCATTGTAAAGCTGCTTTCCTTTTGGGTTTACGAGTCGAGATCCCCAGTGCGTGTGCTTGGCATTGTAGTCTCCTGCTGCTATAAAGTGTTCTCCAAGTGAGTTCAAAAACAGCGTAAACTCACCTTCAGTTATGGAAAAGCGAGGGGGGCAGTATACGGCGGCTAGAGTAAATTGGTTACCATTGTCCAGTTTTATGTTTATAGATGTGGCCTGTAGGTAGTTTTCAGCAAATTCTTTATGGCAGTGGTGCTTGATACGGTTTCCAATCAGAATACCAGTACCACCATGTGCTTTACCATCGGGATGATTTGTACCGTAGAACAAGTAGCCTCGTAGATTAAAATTATAATTGTTTGTAAGGTGTGTTTCTGAAAGTATCATAACGTCGATATGATTATCGAGAATAAATTGAGCTAACTCAAGTTTACGAGGTGAAACGTCATTAGCATTCCACATAGATATACGTAGGGAAGCCGTTATGGTTATTATTTTGTTTGTTGTGACACCAGCATTTGTATCAAAAGATTTTGGTTTAGTATGGTTGTCCGCATAAATGCCATGAACCCCATAAGACTTTGCTGGAGGTTAAATAATATTGCTTCAGAATTGCTCTGTGGTTGCTCCGGTGGTTGTTACTGCTATGCCGTGTTGGGTTCCAGATGTGCTGCTTATGAAAACGGTATATTTGAGGCAGGGGGCTCCTGTCTTGATTTTAACGCGTTTGCAAATGTCACGTTTTTTGTAAAGTTTTCGGCGGCAAAAGAGGATCGGGCTGAAGTCGACATCTGGGTTTAATTTGGATGGGGTAAACGGTACGCTTTGGGGAAGTGCAGTGGTCACTCGGTGATGGAGTCGACTTTTCATCTCCTTATATATTGGGCATCCTTTGTAATTAACTGTGTGATTACCACCGCAGTTGCTGCACTTTTTTGTGGTGGGGTCGTCTTTATCCACTGGGCAGTGTGCAGAGTCGTGAAGCTCTCCGCAAACTACACACACCGAACGCAGTGTACAGTACTTTCTTGCATGGCCATATTTTTGACAATTCAATTCAACAATTCCGGTCCCTTGCGTTTATGTGGTTCTTCTACTGTGATTCTACGGTGCAATAAGAACTGAAGTTCATATATTGGGTGCACTTCGTTGTTCTTTAACGACTTGTTTTCAGGTTCAAGTTCTACCTTGCATAGCGGTTGCGGTTTCTTATCTCTGTTTAGGATGTTGAAAACTGTCTTAGCGCTAAATCCTTTATCTTGTAGCGCCTTAATTATTTCTACAGGTGTAACGTCAGGCTTGGTCTGAAGAACTTGTGAGATGTTTCGGAGGGAGCTGAGCTGAGGCCACCAGGCGGGTCGCAGGTTGCGGATGGCGAACGGCCCTCTTGTTCTCAAGAAGGTTAGCTGTTGAATAGCGAGATTCCTCGTGAATAGACAGCCCCGGACAAACAGCGGATATGATACCGATCATCATATCAACATATCCATCCCTTTCTACATCTCACTCCGGGCCGGACTAAGGGTGTCATTCGGACCGTGCCGAGAGTCAGCTTGGCTGGGGGCCCGGGTCCAAAAATAGCGTAGTCGCGAACGGTGGGCTCAGGCAAGTGACGACCGCCTGTTCTATCCAGCCTTACCCGGGCATGCGAGCCTCTGATCGGGTGGACCGTTCCTTGTTTCGCTTCTCGTGGGACCAAAAGTATGAAGTCAAACAAAAATATTAAATTTCCGCAGGATCTCCCAGCGGCGAGTGTCGCAAGACAGTATGAAGATCGGGATCTCGATAGAGTGCGGCCAAGTGTGGTAGACCATCCTCCACGCAACCAGGCTGCAAGCAGAAGTGCTCCAAGAGCAAATCAGGGCCATAATAATGGTCGACAGTTGGCGCGGTCATACCCGCGTCAGAGTAACGCCGCGGCAAGTTCGCATGAGAGCACGGCTGGACCATCCCGACCGATGCGCCCCATGCTGACCGCTGACAGGCGCCAAGAACAGCAGCGCCAAAATAAAAAGGATGCGCTACTACCATCCGACCCGAATAGGTGCAACCTGTGCGGCTCTAGGGTCAAATGGTACCTGAGGTATCTGAGCCAAGGCTTGCCCCCCCTGGAGGCCTTAGCAAAGGCGAAGGAGCCGCGACCAGCAGCTCAAACGGCTACACCTGCTCCGAAGAGGTCCAGCAGCACGCTGACTCCTCCCACGGGCACGCCAAAACGTCTCTGTGCATCAACACCAGCCACAGGGGCATCACAGGCGGTGGAGCCTATGACGTCTTAGACGCTGTACGTGCGGCCAAGCACGTCTAGGGCAGCAGCGGAAGCTATGGAATCCTCCTCCTCAGCACCCACCGAGCCTCGCGTATCATACGCAATGATTGCGAAGAAGGTCAGGGTGGCCGTGCTACCTGCGGAATATCCCCAGGTAATCCTCAGCCACGGGGATTTATCCGCGCAATCATGGATGAGATATCTGCAACTGGATGGAGCACAGCGGTGGCGTTCTTGGGAATACATTTCCGGGTCGGTCACCTAGTGATTGATTGTGTGGACGAGGACTCGGCGGACTGGCTGGCAACAGTCACGCCGAGATTTAGCTCATGGAAGGGCGTGCCCCTTGATATCCGGATGGGGGACAATATACCGTCGCCCCACACCATGACAATCTTCTGCCCAAGGAGCGCAAATCGAACCTCTGACAATTTGCTGGTGATTCTGGGCAACCAGAACAAGTTGGAGACAGAGGCCTGGAGAGTGATTTCCAGAAAAAATGAAGGAGGCGGAGCACTCCTCGTCATAGGCATAGACGAACTGTCTCGAGAGGACATAGTGGCGAGAGGCCACCAGCTCTTCTTCCGCTTCGGATCAATCCCCGTCAGCGGCCTTAAGAAGAGCAAGAAGGCTAGTGTGGCGGAGAATCCCGCCTCGACAGCAGAGCTGAGCGAGTCATCTGCCCCTGCAGCAGCATCCTCCCAACCCGCCACTGAAGCTATCCCGTGTGGAGTAGGTCCCCACCCTTTGCCAGAGGATCTGACCGAGGATGCGGAACTGCTCGACTACACGATAAGTCCATATAATAGGCTTACTCTGCGATGGATTCCAGAGCATACAGATATAGCGGGGAACAGGACACTGTAGACTGAGAAGCCACTTATGCAAACTAGGCATAGTAAGCATCGGGACTTGCCGATACTGTGATTTCGAGGACGAAACCTCTGAACATATAGTAGCGACATGGACCGCCTTAGCAAGGATAAGATGTAGGTTTTTAGGTAACCATAGCCTCCAACCAGAAGATATAGAAGCCCCCAACCCGACAAAAATAATGGATTTCATCCAAAAATAGGGCTGATGGGAGTGTTATAAACTCTGAAGGGGATACAATAGACCCACTGGGTCGCAGTAAATTTTTCCCGCCCACACTTAATAATAATAACGTCAGGCTCAATGCCCTTCAGTACGACTTGCAGTCCCTTGCTGCTTTTTAGTTGGTACGTATAGAAGTTCTTTATACTGTCGTTTAGAAACTTCGCCAATACTCTATAATTATCATCGGACTTCAATTGGACGTTTGTTATATGAATGTTGCCCTTTACAAGGGGGGTTATATGAAAATTGTCCGCCCCAATAAGCTCTATAATTTTGTTTTCGAGAGCATTGGAGCTTTTCTCTCGGATATATATAGGGGGTGGCTTTGGATTTCTTTTATCACCTTCGCCAGCTATAGAGGGCAGATCGTCAGATCTCAATTAAACTCAAAGACTGTGTGTTTGGTATAGCTTTATAAATCCCTACCAAATTTGGTGTAAATCGGACAACTATATCATATAGATGTTATAGGAACAATCGGTTCGAAATCAACATATATGTATGTAGTATGAAAAACTTTTATGTTTCTCAAGATATCTCAACCAAACTAACAGGATGTGTGTTTGACACATTTTTATACATTCTTATCAAATACGGTTCAAATAGGACAATTATGTCATATAGCTGCCATAGGAATGATCGGTTTAAAATCAACATTTAGTATGAAAAACTTTTTTGTTTGTGTGTTTGGTATAGTTTTATACATCGCTACCAAATTTGATGTAAATCGGGCTACTATATCATATAGCTGCCAAAGGAGCGATCGGTTCGAAACCAACATTTAGTATGTATAACAAATTTTGTAAAAAATCTGACGGCTTACACGGGGCACTGCAAGGGTATCCAAACTTTGGCGCGCCAAAGTTAGTTTGCGCTATATTTTTGTAAATTGGATTTTCGGTTGTATCTAGGCTTGAGTCGCCACGGATAATTTTTGGCTTTGAGTTTAGGGGGCTCGACTTTCTTTTAATTTGAATGTAGCGATCCATAACAGTCTGAACAGCCGAACTCGTTTTTGGTTTTTGTTTTGATTTTAGTTTTTTAACGTTGTTGTTCTTGGCGGCGATGGGGCTTGAGCTTGAAGTTGTTGTCATAATTGAATGATCCGCTTGCGTTGCCGAAATCGCTTTGGCTATTGTAGCCGTTAACGCGTTGTTGATGACGGATACAGTTGCAGTTGTTGTTGTTGCTGCGATTGTAGTAACTACTGAGGTCATTGTACTTGTTGTTGAAGCGGTGTGTGTCGAAATTAAAGTGACCACCTGTGCTGGAGAGCTGCACTGCGAGCTCCATGAGCTGGAGGTTACAGTGGAAAAAGCCGGAGAGCAAGAGCGGGGTCTTGAGTGGAACCCATTTCTCTGGTCGATAGAGATTCTTCGCTCTTTTTCTTGCGATTTGTGCGTGGCACTTTTTATGTTTTTATTAATGTTTCACTTGTGTTAGAGTTATGTACAGCATCCTAGCGCTATTGCTGTGTTACTCGAATACACTTTAATGTTTTTTTTTATTATTTATCTTTTTTGACTATCACTATGTCCATAGTTGTGGAGCTTTCCGGAGCGCGTAAAATAACACGACCGTTCACCACGAAGGTTGATTGAGAACTTTTTGTCTTTTGAAGTTGAACCGGAAGAAATGTAGTTTTTTAAGGAAAAGGCTGTTATATCTGGGACATGTGGTTAGCGACGAAGGTTTTTGTACCGATCACGAGAAAATCGAGGCAATCCTGAACATCAGAGCCCCGACCAGCTTAAGGGAGTTGCGTCAGTGCTTAGGCATGGCTTCCTGCTACCGGCGCTTTGTACCGAACCTTGCGACGATGGTACAGCCGATGACAGCGCTCCTGAAGAAAGAGAAAAACTGGATCTCGGGAGGGGAACAAGAAGTAGCCCCAAGCCGGCTAAAGGAAAGTTTGACGACAGCTCCCGTTTTGGCATGCTCGGATTTTTCCGCCAAGTTTGTATTGCAAACCGACGTGGATGACGTCGGGAGCGATCCGGAGGAGGACGAGGGTTATGAGACGGCGTCACAGGCATACGTCGAAGACAGCGAGGATGCCGAGGAGTCCGCCCCACCCAACGGGGGAGGTTAACAGCGGGATCCTCGTTGCGGCCGGCCGTATTACCAGCCAAGGCAAGGAGAAGAAGCACCCCTTCAATACCGGCACACATTTTTCACCAATCAGAGTCTGACTGTGGATTGGCTGAACGGAGTGGTAATGATGATGGCGGTGGAGGTCACGACAGTTTTTATCGAGTCCCCGAGGTCGGTGAACCCCCATTGTTACGTGGAGGAGCCACGGACCCGTTCCCCGGAACGGGCAATATGATATCGCGGAAGTCTGACGGGCGAGCAGGTGGATGTCAACCCCCCTCCCAGCGGCGAGGAAGCTGCAGACAGTCGGGTGGCCGACGGTCTGTCGCTAGTCTCGCGGTAGCCCCGAGTAGACCCCAATAGTGCCGCGCACGGACGAGAGGAGGAGGTAGCCCGTGGCTTCCCCAGGATTGGCGTTCGCTACCGCCCACATCAACAGGGGCTCGTGGAGGAGGGAGCCCGAAGGAGGCGTCGTCGCGCGAGACGTGGTCGCAACAGGAGGGCCAGAAGAGCGACCGAGGAAAGCGACAATCAACAACACCAGCTCCCCGGCTTGGACTCGCGGTCCCGAACGTCGGACGGGCGAGCGCCGAACGGAAAATTCACCGCCAAGGGGGCACGCCTGGGATTATGACCCACCCGAGCATATTGTGTTGTTGGCGCTACTGCGCCCAGAGACTGGCGATTTCCCGTCGCCGGAACCAAAACGAGGAGGTTGGCGGCCTGAAGCTCAGTCGCCAGTGCCCCAACCCGGATCCCCGACCATCAGCGAGCTGCAGGTCGATTTAGCAGACGTGCTCGACGGATAAGACCCGGATTTGGACGAGCTGATTGAGGAGCTGGCGGACCTAGGACCAGAGCTACTGCCTTTGGTGCCACGTGGGTGGCGCATCTTCCCTAGGGGTGTCTTCGTAGACGAGGACACTATTACCCTGTTGAGAGCGGAGGTGGAGCGCCATGCCGGTAGAAACCGACGCACTCGGTTCCAGGTGTTGGTCGAGGACGGAGCCTTCAATATAACTTGATTACCGCCACACATTTCAATTTAAATCAAACAAAGGTTCGAAACTTCGCGCGCTGGCGATCGGTTGCCCAACACTGCCGAACAGAGCGCGGCTTCACCTCGTATGGAGAGAGAGAGCGAAAGTCCCGAGGTGAAGAGCGAAAGCTCTGTGGTGGAGTTGGGTGGCCGAGGCTAGCGCTCGCTTAGCCTGCGAAGGACCTGGCACTTAGCAAAGGAGAGGAAAAGAAGAGGGACGCGCTAAGGAGTGCAGTGAGTCGAGCAGACTAAATGTAAGTACAGGCAACCAACATACCAGTGCAGCAGGGCTAACAACGGTAATTATTAATATACAGAATAATACTAACTTAATGCTTTTTGTTAAATAAAAATTCTTTTCTCCCTTTCTAATAACAATAACTGCAGAATTAACCAGTAGAGGACAGTGTGGACAGATCCCACTGGTTGCGGCAACAATACCAGCTTATCCTCTACTGTAGTCATTATTACATTAATAACCAAAGATGTAGAGACAGGCGAGACAGGCGAAGCGCCCTTGTTTCCAGTTTGCCTGGTAGATGAGAATTACTAAATGGTAGTGTCACCGTAGAGACAAGTGAGCGCACGGTAGTAATACCCTGTGGCGCCCTTGGCTCCAGTTCCCCGGTCTATTAAAATAACACCAGTAGTAGCACCATTGTGAGGTCAGTTGAGCGCCGGTACAGATACCCTTTAGCGCTTTTGACTCTGCACCATTCCTCGTGTGTGGACATTAATTTAAAAGTAGATTATTTTCCCTCTAGCAACTAAACGTGTTCCACCCTTATTAACAGCGTCCAGCTTATCTTCAAAATTTCTTGTAAGATCCGGACCTAGTCAGACTGAGAACTGTACCCCGTCTGGAAACTTCCTTACATTGTTTTAGGATGTTAAATATAAATGCATAAATATTTATAATATCTATTAGATTTAAATGTATACCACTATGAACACCTAAGATTATCTAACATACATAAATATAATATTTGATTTTATGTAGAATTCAAAGTATGTAAAAAATATGTAAATTTGTAAACTATCTTAACAATTAATAATAATGTCTAAAAAAATTCCCTAACAGCGTGACCAGCTGGTAATTGTTTGTCTTTCATCTAAAACCAATATGCATGGATTTTGCAACAGTATATAAATCAAATTTGTAAGTCTTTGTATTTGTATGGGTCAAAAAAAAAAATTTACCCCATATTCATAATCTACGGGCGATTCTAAGATGTTTTTACCAAGAAACCAAAGTCCGCGCTTTTTCAGTTGAATATTTGTATTTGTAACAATTTGTAAGCCTTTGCGATTAGTGGAAGAGTGGAATGACTTATCAAAAACTTTAAATTACTGATAAGTCCGGACCCTCCTAATCATCACACGAGCCAAATCTCAACTCTATAGCTGTAAAATTGCTTAAGGTTTATCGTTTTTATCGATTTGTGGGCTAAGAGAGGCGTGGCATCCAAAATTTTAAAGAAATTTGATCTGCCTGCAATTATAAGAAGTTTTTATACCAAATTTGGTGCTCCTAGGTCTTACCGCCCAGTCGATCCCGAGGGCACAAAAATTTTACATGAAGTAAGGATCGATCCCTAAGAATCGTTCGATTCAGCTTGCGAATTTCCTACAGCAGCTTTCGCTACAAGCTCAAGGGGTTGCTGAGTTTGGTATAGCCTGTGCTGCATAGTATTCTGCTAGGAAATCTTTTTAGTTGAAAGGTTGTCAATACGTTTGCGGTACTCTTAGCTTAGAGTCCATATTTTGTGTATTTCTATCAAAGTCTCTTTTGCGCAGCAGTGCTATTTGAACGCGTGTTGGATGAACAACGTATTTATAAACGGACAAGTCTTTGTTTTTCTTGCGTTATATTGTGTAATTGCTTTATACAGGTACATATTCTTAAATTGGCCATTATATGGGTTAGTCAAATGCGTTAATAAAATACTGGACCAACACAAAATGTAAGTATGAGAAATGTGGAGTGAAAATAAAGAACACTCTCACAGCTATAGCCGGACCTTATGTAATTTTTTTTAAAAAAGCGGGAAATGTAAATTCAGATTCTGCAATTGGACTTTAAATAATAGTACTTAATATAATACTAGGGGTTTGCCCCCTGCTCGCTTCGCTCGCCAACCACCGGCTCGCTACGCTCGCTGAAATCTCGGGGAGAAATGTGGAGTGAAAATAGGGATCACTTCTCACAGCTATAGCTGGACGTTATATCATTTTTAATAAAAAAAATCGCTACGCTCGCTGAAATCTCGGGGAGAAATGTGGAGTGAAAATAGGGATCACTTCTCACAGCTATAGCTGGACGTTATATCATTTTTAATAAAAAAAATACAGTAAGCTACAGTGGAGCAAGCTCGACAGTAGGAGACCCAGTACTTTTTGAGTGCAAACCGTTCACTATTGATTGTTCTTCAATAATGCGTACCAAACAATAGATGGCGCCACTACGAAGTAAATAAACACAGAAGTCGCTAACGTCTCTTCTTCTTCCTTTTGCCTTTAACATTGTTAGTTGAATAACTTCCGTGTTTATCATCCGATTGGAATGAAATTTTCTGGACAGGTTTGGACCATAGTGTATATTATATTACCAATAATGAAGTCGCTAACATCAAAGGGGCTCCTTCAGTTCGACTTCGAAATTTTGTATTTCAATGTCCGGGGGCGGAGGGGGCGTGGCAAAAATCTAAAACAAACTTGATCAATGGGAGATATATATGAACCTACATACCAAATTTGATGTCTCTAGCTGTTATAGTCTCTGAGATCTAGGTGTTCATATTTTCGAAATTTCGATCAGCCGTATACTATCCGTTTATTATCCGATCCGGATAAAACTTTTAGGACAGGATTGGACTATAAGTTTATCATGTATGCCAAAAATCACATCGCTAGCATTAAAGGAGCTTTCGTTATTCGACTTTGAAATTTTGTTTCAAATTTACGTGGGCGGAGGGGGCGTGGCAAAAATCTAAAACAAACTCGTTTAATGCAAGATGCAGATGAACGTACATGCCAAATTTGGTAGCTCTAGCTCTTATAGTCTCTGAGATATAGGTGTTCAAAAAAGGGACAGACGGACAGACGGACAGACAGACGGACATGGCTATATCGACTCGGCTGTTGATGCTGATCAAGAATATATATACTTTATGGGGTCTGCCACGCCTCCTTCTGCCTGTTACGCACTTTTTTTTTTGCACAAACGTAATAGACCCATTTGTACTTTTTTAAAGTACTGGGTCTAAAAATGCAGTAAGCTACAGTGGAGCAAGCTCGACAGTAGGAGACCCAGTACTTTTTGAGTGCAAAGCGTTCACTATTGATTGTTCTTCAATAATGCGTACCAAACAATAGATGGCGCTTTACGAAGTTAATAAACACAGAGGTCGCTAGCGTCTCTTCTTCTTCCTTTTGCCCGTAACATTGCTAGTTGAATAACTTCGGCGTTTATCATCCGATTGGAATGAAATTTTCTGGACAGGTTTGGATTATAGTGTATATTATATGTAGGTAAAATCAAGGGGCTAGCATTTAAGGGACTCTAGAAATTCGACTTCGAAATTTAGTATTTCAATTTCCAGGGGCGGAGGGGGCGTGGCAAAAATGTAAAACTAACTTGATCAATGGGAGATATATATGAACCTAGATACCAAATTTGATGTCTCTAGCTGTTATAGTCTCTGAGATCTAGGTGTTCATATTTTCGAAATTTCGATCAGCCGTATACTATCCGTTTATTATCCGATCCGGATAAAACTTTCAGGACAGGATTGAACTATAAAGTTTATCATGTGTGAAAAAAATCATATCGCTAGCATTAAAGGTGCTTTCGTTATTCGACTTTGAAATTTTGTTTCAAATTTACGGGGGCGGAGGGGGGCGTGGCAAAATTCTAAAACAAACTTCATCAATGCGATATACAGATGAACCTTCATGCCAAATTTGGTGGCTCTAGCTCTTATAGTCTCTGAGATATAGGTGTTCAAAAAAGGGACAGACAGACGGACAGACGGACAGACGGACATGGCTATATCGACTCGGCTGTTGATGCTGATCAAGAATATATATACTTTATGGGGTCTGCCACGCCTCCTTCTGCCTGTTACGCACATTTGCACAAACGTAATAGACCCATTTGTACTTTTTTAAAGTACTGGGTCTAAAAAGTGGGAAATGTAAATTAAATTTTTCCCTGTTGTTAAACTAATAGTAATAAGTAGTACTTTATATAATATAGAGAATTAACAATATGTTGTGTGAAAATTTCTGCTCAAAATCTTAAGCCGTTTGGCCTACAGCGTGATGACTCAGTCAGTCAGGACAAAGAGTCTTATATATTT
>JAWNMD010000226.1:0-25654 GCA_035044365.1 Drosophila neotestacea
AGAAGGAAATATTCCGCAGAAAAATGTACTAATTTGCCGCAGCCCAACTCAGAGGATTGCACTCCGAGTTCGTGTAAAAAGTCTCATTCGCTTTTACATTAGCGTGGCCGGGGTAATTCGGTAGGAAATCCACACTTCCCTACGGCAGGTTCCGCTACGAACTCTAACGTTTTCCTGAGTTCGTCATAGACACATTCTGCAGGAAATTCAGTTTCGATTTCTGCTGTAGGGAAATTCTAGTTGGGAATTCTTGTGAAATTCCACTTGGAATTCTGGCTGGCATTTCTCCTCCCTAGGGTTCTGGCTGCTGCAGAAATAAAAGCGTATACATACATATATTTTTTTCAAATTTATTCTTTAGTTTTATTTAATAAACAACATACAATAACTTAATATTAATATAATTAATTAATACTGAAAAGAGATGAAATTGAAGATTTATATACATTAGTTTTTATTTTGAAATATATTTCACTATTATTTGTGTATACTTACATTTCGTGTGAGTCCAGTATTTTATTAACGCATTTGATTTAACCCACATAATGGCGAATTTAAGAATAAGTACCTGTATAAAACAATTACACAATATAATGCAAGAAAAACTAAGACTTACCCATTTATAAATGCGTTGTTCATCCAACACGCGTTCAAATAGCACTGCTGCGCAAAAGACACTTTGATAGAAATACACAAAAAATGGGTTGCCAACATAACAAAATGTAGCCAATCGCGTGCTCTAGACTCTAAGCTAAAAGTACCGCAAACGTATTGACAACCCTTACAGCTAAGAAGATTTCCTAGCAGAATACTATGCTGCCCAGGCTATAGCAAACTCAGCAAACCGCTTGAGCTCGTAGCGGAAGCTGCCGTGGGAAATTCAAACCTCTGAGTAAGAATTCCCATCTGAGTAACATGCAGAGCAGTCAGTACCATACTCAGCAAAACGTTTGAGCTCGTAGCGGAAGCTGCTGTAGGAAATTCGCACCCTGAATCGAACGATTCTTACTACAGAGCGCGCTGCTGACAGCCTGCAGCTTGAGGGATCGATCCCTACTTCATGTAAAATTTTGGTACTGCGGCCGTAGCGACTTTGGTCTGTACGTGCCCTCTGGATCGACTGGGATGTTATATGTTATAATGTGCGGCGATAACCATAGGTGTCGCCTCTTAAAGTAACAGTGCCATATACCGAAAATTTATTTTGAAAGTCGCAACACCAATGAATCGTAACACCCCCCCCCCCCCTCTCCACCAACACTCATTTGATTGTTCAATTGGATTATATCAGCAAGAGCGAGCAACAGTGCCATATACTGAAAATTTATTTTGAATGTCGCAACACCAATGAATCGTAACACCCCCCCCCCCCCCCCCACCAACTCATTTGATAATTAATTAATAGCATTAAAAGCCACTGTTCCTATGGCAGCTATACGATAAAGTAATCCGATCTTGACCCAATTTTCGCAGAATGTTACAATGCGTAAGAAATACATAATCTGTGAGTTTGGTTAATTTAGCTGAAAAAACAACAAAGCTCTTCATACTAAATATTTATTTGCGTCTGATTTTTTTCATGGCAGCTTTACGATATAGCTATCCGATCTTGACCAAATCTTCACAGAATGTTACAATAAGTAAGAAATACATAATCTGTGAGTTTGGTTAAGATAGTTCAAAAAACAACAAAGATCTGCATACAAAGTTTTAATTTGCATCTGATTGTTCCTATGGCAGCTATATGATATAGTGATCCGATCTTGACCAAATTTTCTCAGGATGTAGCAGTGAGTAAGAAATTCGTAATCTGTGAGTTTGGTTAAGATAGCTCAATAAACAAAAAAAAATTTCATACTAAGTAATTTTGAAACTTGACCTCGCATTTTAGCCCCTTCCAGTGGGGATATCAAAAAATCCCGTCTTATTGCACGATAATTATGTCTCAGCTATGTTGTGTAAAAATTTCATCTCAATATCTTGAACCGTTTAGCCTACAGCGTGCTGACTCAGTCAGTCAGCCAGTCAGTCAGGACAAAGAATTTTATATATATAGATTGTTTTTGACCGTTGCAATTAGCGCAATTTATCGGCGTCGAACTCTATGTTAATTCTATGTATGTGATTTATGTGCGACGAAATTGTGTGCGATTCTCAATAGGCGATGTTAACGACTGTGACTAACTCCCACAAGAAAGGGACAGAGACGAACGGTGGGCAGAGAGAAAGCGATCGTTAAGCGTTGGCTTAACGAGAACTCCCTCTCTGCCATGCAGCTTTTAAACTGCCTACGCGCAATATGCGCAAACAGTGGTGTTCCTAAAGGATGGTTTGGCAATCAATCCTCTTAAATCAAAGTGCGTTATAATTTACAATAATAATTTAAACACGGAAAGCCGTCCTAGACTCCACATTGACAACGCTACTATTAAATATGTTGATCAAGCCATTAATCTTCGACTTGTAGTTAACAATAAATAAACCTGGTCTAATCATGTTAATAGAGCAGTTGGTACATCATATAGCCTACTTCGGCATCTATATATGACGAAAAGAATCCTGCCTGTAAAAATAAAAGTCCTCGTTGCCAAAAGCTATTTGCCTCACTCTTTTATGGGGTTGAGATTTTTGGTAGCACGAATGCTTACAGCATACCGAAATTAACAGTGGCGTTTAATAATATTGTCAGATATGTATTCGATATTAGGAGAGGTCGACATATTACTACGTTTGCAAACAAATTATTTAATATGAGCATGATGTCATTCATTAAATTCACAATTCTAATACTCATACACAAAATTTTAGTTAGTAAAAATCATATCTTTTCCAAAAATTAAAATTTGTCCCATCTAGAAGAATAAGAAATCTCGTATCCATAAAACATAAACTTGCTGCATCAGAAAACGATTTTTACATCAACGCTGTTCGACTGTGGAACAAATTACCAAAATATTTAAAAGCAGACTTAGGCTGATGTCAGAGTGCGCGCGAGAAGCGATGCGATAATATTGGTCGAGAACGAGCGATAAACCACTGCAACCTTTTTCATATGCAATCGCTCGAAAGATGTCAGAGTGAGAGCGCAGCGAGTTGCGAGTTCAAGCGATAAAGCGAGAGCAAAGCGAGAGAGCAGTTTGCAACCTGCTTTATCGCTTCAACTCGCTCAGAGCGTACGATTGTTTTGTTACATTCTGTGATTTAATTACCGTTTATTTTCAAAGCACGCGTGTTTGAAAGCTCAGATGGTAATTTTGTTACTGTATTCTGAGCTTTATTTACAGGTTACTCTAAAATCATGCGGTTTTTTTTTACATTTGGTGTCATTTGTGAGAGAACCCCAGAACAAAATGGACATTGAAAATTTAATTAGTGAAGTCTTTTTACGCCCAGCGCTATCATCGTCATAATCATATTTTTATTCGGTGTATCTGTGTGTGCAAACAAAGTCGCGAAAAGCGTTTCTAATTAATTGACCTGTTTTTAAATTTATATGATTTAAAGTTTCGACTTTGTTATGATTTTCAAAGCCAATAAGAAAATGTTGTGATTCTATATTGATATCATAAGGCCCTTCAAGGTCAATGATTGTATAATATTATGCAAAATGCATATACTCTTTACAATGACATCAACAAAATCAGGATCAGAGTCAATAGGCTTTAGAGTAGACGCCATTTGGATGTTATGATACCAAAGGCACATTCAATGCATCTTCGAGCTCTGGAAAGTCTACTGTTAAAGTATTCGTTACTTGCATTTATATCTCTTCTTGAATATGGCCTTAAAAGAATTTCTAGAAGTGGATAAGCCTCATCACCCACAAAAACATATGGCATCTTAGTGTTTGTTCCACCATCACTTTGTTTTCCATAGCCTCCAACTTCTATGGCAATAAATTTGCAATTGGCATCTGCCACTCCTTGAAGTACTATAGAAAAGTACTTTTTATAATTATTAAACATAGACCCGGAATGAGGTGGACATCTAATGCGTATGTGCTTTCCATCATTAGCCCCAGCACAATTTGGAAAGTTACACAGCTTCCAAAAGTTGTCTGCCGTCTTGCTAATAATTTCCTTCGTGGGCTGAGGCATATGTAGCGGTTGTAGCTCCTCCCAAAGAGCTATTACAGTCTCTTTTACTAGAACTGAAACAGTAGTCCTTCCAATTTTAAATGAATATGCCAATGATGAGAAAGATGCTCCAGTAGCTAAAAATCTGTAATTACGGATAATTTTCGACGTTATTGTAATTGATTAATCAAATTTGTATTTTAGAAGACGGCTTAAAAAAAAATGGAAGAACCTCCGGGACCAATTCCGCAACGAATGGAAAAAAATTCCTGTTCCAAAATCTGGCGACTCTGGTGTTTCAGAGGCGGCTTACAGCAATTATACTTCTTAGCCTCATTTTAATAGTCTTCTTTTTTTAAAGGACCAAATAAAACCCCGTAAATCAGTTGGTAATTTTGAAGCATTAAACACAGCATCACAATTTTGCTTGGAGGCATCTTCTTCAGGATTTGCTTCTGAATTGTCTCGAGATGAGATCATCTCTGAAGAGATTCACGAGCTATGTGAAGATGAACCACCAAAAAAAAAGCAAAAGAAGTTGAATGCATCAGAGGAATTAGTAGCTATTGAGCAACAAAAATTAATGTTGCTTGAAAATAAAATTAACAACAACAAAGAGAAAGACGACGACGAGTCATTTTTTGATAGCCTAATACCGTATATGCGGAAAATGGATCCGATGAAAAAATTATTATGCAGAATGGAAATACAGAAAACCATTTTTAATTTTTCCTTCGACAATAGTTCTGATACTGATATTACTAAATCGTAATATAATTTAATACTTTAAATACAATGTAACATAACTATAATACATACATAATAAATATAATTGAAATATATTAGAAACTAACCTCAATGTTATTATTAATTTTTGGCAAGGCAGTATGGGTTGTGTCACAAAATTTGGCCAACGCTTCTCCAACCGACTACTAATTTTATTTAATATATAGTCAAAAGACGAAATAGACATCCGTGAATAGTTAAAAAACTTTTCTGGGTGGTTTCGCAAGTTATTATATAAATTGTTGAACTCTCCTTTTTCGTTCCTACTGCAGTTAAGTGGGTGGATGCCACTTTTTTTTTTTTAACACAAAGTTAAGTGTTGCACTTGAAGCAAAAAATCTTCGTCCGAATCCATCACGATCACATTAATAACTAAAAAATAGAACAATGTGGCTCGCTTCTCGCAAAGCTCTCACTCTGCCATCTTCTCGCTTTGCTCATCGCTTCTCGCATCGCTTCGCTTCTCACACGTACGCTGACATCAGCCTAAAGCACGAATCCGAACGTAGTCCAATACAGACCAGGTCCGTTGTAAAAGTTTTACCTTCGTTTTCCACCATGGCATTATCCAACTTTATCTCTGTGTCGGACAAATTATGCCAGTTTGAGTCACGCGTTAATGGTCCGGCGCCCGATGATGACAACGTTTATACCTATGAGCTCCGCCGCGACCGTTTGGGATAAAGTTGAGGCGGAGTACATAGTGTGTTCCAGAGCACTGAGCCAAAATCCAAACGGTAGCGATGTGGCCGTGATGGAGGGCAAATATGAACATTGCTACACCGTGTATGAGAGGTGTATTTCAAAGCTGAAAGGGCAGATCAGTCGGGCCTCTGTTTCAGACGCACAAACTGCACCTGCACCTCTTTCCTATTCCGAAGGCTGCCGCCTCCCTTCGTGTGACACAGAAGTGTTCCACGGAGATTATTTGCGATGGCCAACGTTACGAGACCTTTTTACGGCAATTTACGTCAACAATCCAAGGCTGACTCCAGTTGAGAAATTATATCATTTAAGCTCAAAGACCGCAGGTGAAGCCAACGAAATAATTGCTAAGTTTCCACTCATAAATGATGGCTTTGCATCCTCATGGATAGCTCTTTGCGAAAGATTCGAGAATAAGCGGCTGTGGGTCACTAGCCAGCTTAAGATTCTTTTAAACTTGTCCACGGTTAACAGCGAATCAGGTGCAGCGATCAAAGACCTTCAAATTACCATTCAGCAATGCTTAACCGCTCTGGAGCATTCCGAGATCTCCACTTCTTCACCATTTGCGGATTGCATTCTGCTGTTCCCATGTTCAACCAAGCTCCCCAAGCTCACACTTTCCTTGTGGGAGCAATCTTTGTCAGATAAGTCCGAGATTCCAGCTTGGCAGGATCTTAGCAATTTCCTTAACGAGCGCTATCGGACGCTCGAGGCTATTGAGGACGTAAAGCCTGTTTCCAATCCACAGAACTCTTCCTCTTCGACGTCACGCAATAACCAAGGCCATAGGAGGGTGAAGCTAAATTCATCTCTGAGCGATTATTCCAAAAGATGAAGCTGCCATTCCAGACCGTGCACGCTCAAGTCTCTGGACTTAATCAAGCGGTTGCAGCCGAGGCGCAAACATTATGCCATTTCAATATAGGCTCTCGTACGAAACCGAGACTACGTATAGAAGCGTCGGCGTTCGTTATTCCTCATGTGGCGGGTAATCTGCCATCATTTACGGTTCCGCAAAATTCCATAAAGGATCTCCCAGCTATTGAACTAGCCGATCCGTCCTTCTTTCAGAGCTCACAGATTGACGCGCTTCCGTCTGTCATCTTAAGTGGCTCCCATACGAATAATTGCGGATCACTTCTGGGACAAGAAACCGTATTTGGCTGGATTCTCACCGGTCCAGTTCCGAACATTGTTCCTACGTCTGTGTCCTCGATCTCGGCGAGAATTTCGTCTTCCTGTGCTGTCCAACTAACCTCCGTGTTTTCTTTAAAAATCTCACCGACCATACGACAATTAATGCTTTTCTGAATTGCTTTGTTCAGCTATAAAATGCCAGCTCATAAGCCCGAACAGCACAATCGCCCCATCGGAACGGGTTCTTTTAGATGCCGAGTGTGCCGAGGAGTGCATGCACAGAGGAAGTGCCAACGTTTTTTGCGGCTACTGGCTGAGAAGCGTCTCCGTGCTGTACTTATTAATGAATACTGCCCCAACTGCCTGGCCCATCAAAACTCTGGGAGATCTTGCCGCACCGCTGGCAGGTGTAAGATCTGCGGCAGGGATCACCACACTCTGCTCCATTTCAATGAGCCGCGCAACTCTCACCACTCTCTACCAACGAGAAAGCAGGAACAGACTGCACGAAGAATTCGGTCACCATCGACTCTTCGATCGCGATCTCCACCCGACTCTCGTCAGCTATCCACATCGACACCTGGCTCAACCGCACAAACTCTAAAGTTACTACTGCAACACAAGGCGGTGAGCATTCTGCCGAAGGCTCTTATTGTGATTGACAACGGGGAAAAACCATTCGAGATGTGCGCACTGATCGACCCGTGCAGTCCGACCAGCCGCATCACCGCATCGTTGGCAAAGGCCTTCAGGCTATCCGTCACCCGCGTTGGTGCGGAGGGCGTCTGCACTGCGGTTCTCCGATCTAAGACCACCGATTTCAATCGAGAAGTCCTATTGCAATTTGACTCCCAACTTTGCTACCGCACCCCCCTAAAGGCTGTAGAGCGTGACGTTGAGGAACAATTTAAAAGCATAGTCCTTGCTGATGAAAGCTGGTTTCGCCTAGGCACGGTCTCACTAGTACTTGGTGCAGATGTGTATCCGCACGTCATCCTACCTGGTATTCTACCAAGCACCAACGGCCCAGAATTCGTTTTTTGGCTGGATATTGTCCGGCACATGTGGGCAGTAAATCCTTTTACAATATATTGCAAGGGGGGAGGATGCTTACACCAGAAAGAACATGATCTCTATTTCCTTACGTTACATAAAGATGTTAATTTACATGAGGAGAATTTCTTTTACATTTAACATTGTATCAATACAATTACATAGACATTACACATGTATTACAATTACACACATACAAATGCTAACTCGTACACTTACTTACATATAGTAACTCCTACTAAAAAATGTACAAGCTTACAAGCTAACGCACAAGAAGTGCAAAATCACCGCTTTGAATAAATTACAGTTATATCTAAAACTAAAAGTGCCTACTCTTCCTCTGAAGCCTCCACTCCTTTCGTTCATACGGACTGACATGGCTAAATCGACTCGGCTTCTGATGCTGATCAAGAATATATATATTTAATGGGGTCTGCCACGCCACCATTTGCCTGTTACGTACTTTAACATTTTGAACAAACTTATTCTTGTAACCACACGCCGCAGTCTGGAGAGACGCCAAAGTTGGCACGCATTCGTGACGTCATAAGTGAGAAAATTTGGACATACATACGTTAACAAGTGTGTATGTGTGCGAGCTGTTGAACGGCGGTACAGTTAAGCGCACAGTGGGCCACGGGCCGGCAATAAACTCATGTTTTTTTTGGCACAATGGAAGTGCGCAGTAGGCCAAGGGCCAATATAAAAAATGACCGCAGCCGTACAATAAAAAAGACCGAGGGTCAATGATAAAGTGACAGACTTAGTGATTGTTTTTTGGTCCTGAACGCCAAGTATACAAGTCCAGAGGTAGAGGTAGAGGTAGAGGTAGGATGGCCGAACTGATCTCCTTGTTTTTCTAGAGAGCCTGGAGGGGCGTACAGTGGCGTACGGCATTGACTTGGACAGAATGCCCTGGGCACGCCCGAAATTTTTGAGGAGTGGGCTGGGATTTGGCTTTTAACCAGTGGGTTAAGAGACGTGTCTTGGTCGGTTTTAAGGAACGGGTTTCTAGAGTTATTTTTGCCGCCCCATTACTTTGAACGATTAGAGGATCAGATCCGAACCCGGCAGCAACGCGAGTCCGAGGAATTCAAGGATTATTTGTTGGACCGCGTATTCGAAAACTTCGCCCTTGACTACAAGTTGTTTGTAGGAAGGAAGGACTTCTCTACTCTGGCCCAACTGACTCAGTTGGCGACGGAATACGAAATTATTCAAGGGCAAATAACGGAAAGTTCGGTCGGCTTTCCTTTTAGCCACTTTAGTTTTGGCGCCGATGTTGTCGCTCAATGTTGTCTCACGTAGAGGACAGATCTGGTAACGTTTTTGGAGATCCAGCTGACTTTTTAAGGGAGGTAGGAAAGAGTGGAGGCATCCCCGCATTTGCGAAGGCGGACGTAATCAACCACATTATGAATCCGTCGTACTGGTCAAGTTTTGATCCACGTAAAGCCTGCCACCGATGTGCACAAGAGGGAAAGTTTGCCAGGGAATGTTCCAAAAGCAGAGAAACACCTTGCAGCAGTGGAGCAGAAAAGCCAAATACTAAATTGTAAAGAACATATATAATAAAGTGGCCAGAACAATGACAACAGTTACTCCTGGCAATACAAAAAAAAACCAAATAGACTCATTGTTCTACATGGCGACCATGACAATGGTCAACCTGGATTTGGCCTAGCGAACAATGGCTCTCGAGAACAACTGTGACTTCAATGAGGACAGTAAATATCAGCGCACATCCAATGAGGAGGACTACAACGTATTGGCCCAGAAAACTAACATCAAAACCGACGACATCATTGTAATCGACTTTGTGATCCGTGTTGACCAGCTTCAAGCGATATGCTATGCTCGACATTGAGAAGACCGGAAGAACGGCAGTAACAACAACAAACAGCAGCAACGGCAGTAGACAACAACAACGGCAGCAACGGCATTTGCAGAAACAAAACAGTATATTTATTTATTAATTTAATGTCGATTATGTGCAATTGACAGATAAGTGTTTAGTTACATTATAAATAATAAATGTTAAAACTTAAAAATGCTTTAAAGTAAAAAAAGAAAAAAAAAGTTATAATACATATAATGGGCAAGTTCAAAATTAATATCAATTACTCAGACCCAACATTTGTTGCGAGGATTGGGGAAAACCCAAGAAAAACCTAATCAGGTCTGATATCATGTTAACGTTAGTAATTATGAGTTAGAGAGAATAAGATAGATGTTTTAATAGTAAAAATTGAGGCATCTGCATTGAAGACATTGTAAAGTCTATTATAATCCGTACAGAGCACTCGAAAGGGTTCATGCAGGGAATAGTTATTAGTACAAAGATTAAGGGATAGTGGTACATAATTACGGGTATACCTGGCAGGATCTGAGAAATTTATTTTATTCAATAAATAAGAAGAATCAATTTCGCCAGCTACTAATTTAAAATGGTTAAAGTGGGTAGAATTATTAAAAGAAGTCTACTAGTATACGGGGGTAAATTAAAGCCTGAAACCCAGTTAAAACCACGTAAAGCAAATAATAGCGCCCATGGGCGCTATTTCGCTTCCAAAAGTGCAATAAAGCCCATGGGCGTAAATTCATTTTCTAAAATGCAATAACGCGCACGACAAGTGTGAATTAAGACCCGTGGGCTTTATTACACTATTGAGTACAATAAAGCCCAAGAGCTTACAAAATTGTTTAAAAGTCCCCCTTATCTTTGACGAAATCTTTGATCAAAATCAGGTAGAGAAAAGAACAGTTATTTAGATCTAGAAAATAGAATTTTTAGTTGGTTCAATGCATGTGCACGTGGATAGTTTTATCAGTACATCATTAATCGCTGTGCGAAAATTTATAAAAAAAAAGTTTTTTTATTACCAAAAAGAAACAATTAGCAAATTCAATTAATTTTAAAATAAATCAAAACACACAAAGTTTAACACAGCAAAAAACACAAATTATACAATTGTCTTTTTATATATCGTACACAAAATTTAAAGTGACCTTTAGCTTTTTTTTTAAATTTCCTTTTCATTAATCTTTAATAGACTACACACCCCAAGCCTTTTCTGTCCATGGCCAAAATATGAACACAACAAGTTCTTTGGAGTCATTCAACGCATTGCTGGCACGAAAACTTCAGAAGCACGGGCAGTTCTATAAATTTTTAGAGATCTAACGAGATGAGGATTTCGCTGCATCAGTGACTTTGAGTAACGCCACTCAAGGAGTATTGAATGCCCTCAATGATCAGCGGAAAGAGCAAAGGCTTAAAGAAAAACGTCTGCAGGACTTAACAGATCGTCTGAAGGACAACAAAATTTCCCTTGATGAGTTTTTCCAGTTTCTCATTAACAAGCAAAATGATTTCTTAGAATGGGACTTAAAACTGGAAGACACCGGCTCAGGTTCCGAGTTCTGATCATGAAGATGAGAGTAATAACGATCCTCAATTCGCATTCTGTCAAATGGTGGACGTGCTGACATGCATTATATGCAACGATGCGCCACGCGATGTGCATTAGCATTAGCACTTCTAAATTTGCAAAAATTGCTTTGATATTATGGATGAAAATGCAAAAAAAAATTATTCTCTATTGCTCTGCCCATATTGTAGACAAATAGTTGAAAGTCACATTAAAATATTTCAATAAAAAATAAAAAACTAAATAAGAAAATTAATTTGTTTTGAGCTAAAAAAGTGTAATAAAGCCCGTGGGCGTTAATGCATTTTAGAAAGTGAATTTACGCCCATGGGCTTTTTTGCACTTTTGGATGCGAAATAGCGCCCATGGGCGCTATTGCATGCACCCATCCACCTACTCTGTAATTCCAAACATTTCAAAGAAAATACTAGCACAATCTCCACCCAAAACAAAGGAGATTTCGAAGACCTGCCCCAATGACTGCGAGGGACCATTAAGCTCACCTCACTGTGAGTACACCTGTGCAGCCAGCACCGACGACATCATAAAAGCATCTCAACACATAGAAGAAGCAGCCTGTGCTGACAGCTCCGGCGCCCTATCATAAAAGCATCTCAACAAAGAAGAAGGAACCTGTGCAGCCATCAGCCAGAAAACGAAAAAAATTTTTTCCTTTGCACTGCGTGCATAATTTTTTTGATTGCACTACGATGCATAAACATATTAAATTTTTAAAAGTAATGTACAATTGAGCGTCATAAAGGTTGCCCGATTAGAGTGTGGCCTGAAAACCATACAAAAACATAAGCATAATATGAAAGCGTTTAACGGACAAAAGTATGGTGTTTGGAAATTTCGGGTTAGAGCACTTCTGGACCTTAATGTGCTAAAAGTAATTGATAAAAATTTGCCGGACATAATTGACGACGACTGGAAAAAGGCAGAGAGGCGTGCAAAGAGCACGTTGGTTTAATTTTTAAGTGAGTCTTTTTTTAAGTTCGCGACAAGCGAAAAAACTGCACGACAAATTTTTCAGAATTAGGACGCCACCTATGAGCGTAAATGTCTTGCGTCGCAGTTGTCGCTTCGAAAAAAATTATTATCGCTAAAACTTAAAAGTGAAATGACACTATCGAATCATTTTATAATATTTGATGAGATAATAAGTGAATTATTGGCCACAGGTGCCCGAATAGATGAGCTGGATAAAGGATCGCATTTATTGCTGACTTTGCCATCTTCATACAACGGAGTAATAACAGCAATTGAAACGTTGGCGGAAGAAAATCTAACACTAGCGTTTGTGAAAAACAGATTGTTAGATCACGAAACTAAAATTAGGAATGATTCAAGTGACACTAGCAAGAAAGTTATGAATGCAGTTAGTTACAATAGTGGAAAGAACGTTAGAAATGGACAGTATAAAAATAATTACAAGAGAGGAAATAATAATATTGGACGTAAGTAGTTTAAAGAAAAATATAGCGCAAGCTAACTTTGGCGCGGCAAAGTTAGGATGCCCTTGCAGTGCCCTGTGTAAGCCGTCAGATTTTTTACAAAATTTGTTAAGTGTTGATTTCGAACCGATCGTTCCTATAGCAGCTATATGCTATATATATATATATATATATATATAGTCCGACCTACACCAAATTTGGTCAGCCTGTTTAAAACTTAATCAAACACACAATGTGTATATTTGGTTGAAATATCTTGAGAAACAAAAAAGTTTTCATACTAAATGTTGATTCCGAACCGATCGTTCCTATGGCAGCTATATGATATAGTGATCCGATCCGGCCGGTTCCGACATATGTACTGCGTGCAGTAAAAAGACGGACCTGTACCAAGTTTCATCAAGATAGCTTCAAAACTGAGAGACTAGTTTGCATAGAAACAGACAGACGGACATGGCTATATCGACTCAGCTCATCGCCCTGATCAAGAATATATATACTTTATGGAGTCTGCGAGGCTTCCTTCAATGCGTTACAAACTTCGTGACAAAATGTTAATACCCTCTGCAAGGGTATAAAAAGGAAAAATTTCTTATATGATAATAAACTACTAGACACAGTTTAACCTGTTAATAAAATATGTGAAGCTTGTCTTAATGGAAAGCAAGCTAGATTACCTTTTTCTAAACAGAAAAATAAAGATTATATTAAAAGAGCACTCTTCGTAATACATTCAGATGTTTGTGGCCCCATAATACCTACTTCAATTGATGTCAAAAATTATTATGTAATTTTTGTGGATCAATTTACACATTACTGTGTTACTTATTTAATAAAGCATAAATCGGATGTATTTAACATGTTTAAAAATTTTGTAGCAAAAAGTGAGGCGCATTTTAACTTAAGGGTAGTAAATTTATATATAGACAATGCACTATGGTCCAGATTCCGTTTTTTTTGGCATAAAGTCGAAAAATTGAGCTACATGGTTCAAACTTCGCACATTTCATTGTTATGGCATTAATAATTTGTGTGCGACCACGCCCACTCTTGCCGCCCCTGCAAACTGATTGATAGTTGATTTAAATAAATATATATTATTTCCTGTTCTATTTAGTTACTTACTTATTTTTTAAATGCAATTTTCTTCTTCATCCAATTCAATATTGTAAATATCCTCTTCGTCATCAGAATCGCACCGCAGATCGTTTTCATCTTCAGCTGTAGACGGAAGGTCCAAAAGACTTAATACCTCTTTTGAGAAGGGTTTTTTTTTATTTTTTCTTTCTCTTTCCTTTAGAGAAACACTCGACAATAATGGATCCGAGGAATCTATAGCTCTGTGAAACATATCAGTCATAGTATTGAGCCGACTATTTTTCCTTGAATGCGACAATCTATCTTTTTTGTAAACTTTGTTGCGTGCTTCAGAAGCATTTTCGCCTAAGCATCCTAGTGGAACCAAGCTCGAATTATTAATCTGGTAACCATGAACCAATATTTTATGAATTGTTGGTGACATCGGATACCAAGGGTAGCTACGCATATATAATGAAAAAGTTGTTTCACAAAATGAGCGAAATTTTTCCGAATTTATATAATAATTGGAAGAAATGGCGATTAAAATGGCGTGAAATTTATTTAAAAGATCTTCGTTGAAGTTGGTAATAGATGCTAGTAGTTTAGTATTGGCAAAAGCTCTCCTAGCCGTATTACCATCATTGGTATTGCCGCTTCCATTCTGCTTTGGCATGCTTATCCGAAGACCCATTTCGTTCCAAAACTTTTTCTGAACATATTTTTTCCGTTTGCTCATTTCAATCTTATCATCACCTTTTATATGCCACTTCTTAAATTCAATTTTATATGAGATGTTCAAGACAAATTCTAAAAACCGGATCCAGGCATGTAATGGACTTACTCCAAACTGCAAAGCTCCAGGCTTTGGAACAAAAAGTTCAGAATTAAAATCTGTTATTTCTAATATTTTTGTTGGAGTGACACCACAGATTGGACAACATTGAGTAGATTTAGTTCCAGTTAAAACGTTTAGCACTTTGCCATCAATAAGTGTCATATGCATTTCATACGTTACTGTTATATCCCGATTTTCATTCAATTTATAAATAGAAGGTTTGAGTTTATTAATTTGAGAATCTAAAAGGTTCTTTTCCATCATTATGTGGGCCGTAGTTTCTTTTACTAGTTCAATTTTTAGAGGTCTGCAAAATCGTATAGATTGCGGTGTTCTATTATTCCATATGTTGTGATCAAAAGAATCTATAATTTTGATGGGTATAACAGAAGTGACAAAAATGGAGTGATCTGAAAGCTGTTCGCCAGGTGTTGTGGTAGCGAACTTCTGCTTGTATATTGAATGACCCGTTGAACCATCAAATCCATAGCTGCATATTAGTTTAATTTCAGAACTGTTTGGAAACTGATTTAAAACATCGGCTTGCATTTTAATAATTCTGTGCGCAGTATGATCCAAAAGGTTTTGTAATGATACTTGGGCGGCCGTTTCCGTAACTTTTATATCTCCAGGACGGCATTGTAATTTAGATTCCATTATTAGACTATAGGTTGGATAAATGTCACTGTGGTGACTTTTATTTGTAAGTCTAGTGTTCATGTATTGCTGTTTTGTAAGAGAATTTTCCAGGAGGTATGCCAAACCTTCATCGGGTGTAAGTGGAATGGGTTTTTGTATATCATATTGCTTTCTCGATTCAGTTGAGTATTCGGGTGTTGTTATGGTTTTTTTAAGAACAAAAGCCGTGTCCTTCTTGCTTTGTTTCTTTGCAGAAACTGCTGCAGCATGTGCAAGAAGATTTGTGTCACAATTATTTTCATTTGCGAGCTCAGATGCCAATTTCCTTTTTAATCTTGTACCCGCATTCGTAAAGATAAGGTTGGACGTCCCATTTGGTGTGGTGTTTTGCAGGTTTCATCAATAGTAATTGATATTTTAGACGCCAACCATACAGTATGCTTAGACATGAACCGTTCAAGCATGTAGTTACATTTGGGAAGATATTTATGAATGTAACTATTAAAATTACTGATTTTTTTGTCAATTTCCTTCATTATCTTGGATTCCACAGTGCTTTTATTAATTTTGGTGTACATATATCCACTCCGATACACATTGAATTTTTCGATTGTTGCTGCGCCATATTTCGAGAAGTTCGCTGTGACTAAACTCAAACGTGCCTATATATTACCAAAATGTGAGAAAAGGAGTGACGAACGGGGATAAGTTTTTGGTTTGCGGCTAAAGACAACACTCACAAGTACAATTTGGACCAATTAGTTGCTTTCAGCATGGAACAGCTTATTAGTTATATTCCACGAAACACGGAGAACGCAAGTTAGTTTTCTAAAAAATAATACACATAAATTGGACATTACACAACACTAAATCCCTAGAACAACACATAAAATAACAATATACATTAAATAGTGCATACCTTGAGGATTACTTTCCATAATTTAATTGAATTTTCTGGACCAATTTAACGCGTGGGTCACAACATAAAGCAACTTAATATTTTGAAGCAAATTTCTATTCGGAAATCAGCTGATCGCTAGCTCACTTTTAAAAGCTCTCAAAAAGCTTTGGTGGTGCTTTTAAAGCTTTTAATTAAAATTTTTATAATGTTTGATGAATTTGCTGTAAGATTAAAATAGGAAAACAACGTTATATTAACATAGAAAAATCAACTTTATGCCAAAAAAAACGGATCCTGGACCATAGTGCAGTGGCTTTTAATGAACAATCAAAAGAAGATGAGCTTGCGAATGGGGGAGTACGATTCATTGGTGTTGCGACTTTCAAAATAAGTTTGCAGTATATGACACTGTTACTCGCTCTTGCTGCTATAATCCAATTGCAGCGATCACTTTAAAACAGGGTGCAGCGAAAATGTAAATTCTCTATATATATATATGAAACTCTTTGTCCTGATTCACTGACTGACTGAGTCATCACGCTGTAGGCCAAACGGTTCAAGATATTGAGATGCAATTTTTACACAACATAACTGAGACATAATTATCGAGCAATAAGACGGGATTTTTTGATATCCCCACTGGAAGGGGCTGAAATGGGGGTCAAATGAAAAAATTGCTTGGTATGAAATTTTTTTTTGCTTTTTGAGCTATCTTAACCAATTAGAGGGCTTTCCCCCTGTTTATACAAATTAATATTATTTTAAGTCCGATTGCAGTGAAAAATTTAAATAACATTTACCGCTTTCTTATTAGAAATGACATAAGGTCTAGGTCAGCTATTGTGGGAAGCGTTCCCTATATTCACTACACATTTCTCACCGAGTTTGCTGCGAGCGTAGCGAGCGGGGGGTTGGCGAGCGAAGCTAGCAGGGGGCAAACCCCCTAGTATTATATAAAGTACTACTACTATT
Organism: Drosophila neotestacea; assembly: GCA_035044365.1. Taxonomy (NCBI): domain Eukaryota; kingdom Metazoa; phylum Arthropoda; class Insecta; order Diptera; family Drosophilidae; genus Drosophila; species Drosophila neotestacea. Next base: position 17,076 of record JAWNMD010000226.1, read on the forward strand.
ACTTTAAGTCAAATTGCAGGGAATAATTGAATTTATATTTCCCGCTTTCTTATTACAAATGACATAAGGTCCGGCTATAGCTGTGAGAAGTGTTCCCTATTTTCACTCCACATATTGAGATGAACTTTTTACACAACATAGCTGAGACATAATTATCGTGCAATAAGACGGGATTTTTTGATATCCCCACTGGAAATGGCTAAAATGGAGGTCAAAGGTCAAAATTGCTTGGTATGAAATTTTTTTTTGCTTTTTGAGCTATCTTAACCAAACTCAGAGATTATGTGTTTCTTACATATTATAACATCCTGAGAAAATTTGGTCAAGATCGGATCATATCATATAGCTGCCATAGGAACAATCAGATGCAAATTAAATATTAGTATGAAGAGTTTTGTTGTTTTTAGAGCTCATTCAACCAAACTGACAGATTATGTATTTCTTATGCACTGCTACATTCTTTGAAAATTTGGACAAGATCGGATGACTATATCATATAGCTGCCATAGGAACAATCAGATGTAAATTAAAACTTTGTATGAAGATCTTTGTTTTTTTTTGAGCTATCTTAACCAAACACACAGATTATGTATTTCTTATTTCTTGCTACATCCTGAGAAAATTTGGTCAAGATCGGATAACTATATCATATTGCTGCCGTATCAAAAATCAGACGCAAATTAATATTTTGTATGACGAGCTTTGTTGTTTTTTGAGCTATCTTAACCAAACTTACAGATTACGTATTTCTTACTCATTCTTACATTCTGTAAAAATTTGGTCCATCACGCTGTAGGCCAAACGGTTCAAGATATTGAAATGAAATTTTTACACAACATAGCTGAGACATAATTATCGTGCAATAAGACGGGATTTTTTGATATCCCCACTGGAAGGGTCTAAAATGGGGGTCAAAGGTAAAAACTGCCTGGTAAGAACATTTTTTTTTGTTATTTGAGCTATCTCAACCAAACTCACAGATTATGTATTTCCTACTTACTGCTACATCCTGAGATTGAAATTTGGTCATGAACGGATGAGTATATCATATAGCTGCCAAAGGAACAATCAGACGCAAATTATTATTTTGTATGAAGAGCTTTGTTGTTTTTTGAGCTATCTTAACCAAACTCACAGATTATGTATTTCTTACTCATTGTAACATTCTGTGAAAATTTGGTCAAAATCGGATCACTATATTGTATAGCTGCCATTGGAACAGTGGCTTTTAATGCTTTTAATAAACAATCAAAAGAAGATGGTTGTGGTGGGGAGGGTTCGATTCATTGGTGTTGCGGCTTTCAAAATGAATTTGCAGTACTGTAACTCGCTTTTGCTGCGATAATCCAATTGCAGCGATCACTTTAAAACAGCGAGCAGCAAAAATGTAAATTCTATATCTATATTGTAATGTGTTCAGAAGAATGAAATAAGTTCAAACAAGGACCGTTTAGAGTTTTAGCGTCTGCTCCGTTGTGTTACTTTATTGAGAATAATTCTTATACGTCAATGTTTGGTTTTGCTAAAATGAAACATGCAATGCTTATATCTATGTGTTTATATATGTGTATAAGTATGTTGGTATATACATATGTATGCAGAAGGCATGCATATGCTGTGTATGGTTTGACCACTTGACCTGCAAAAGTGCTTGCTCAGCATTCCCACGCGCCACGATCGGCTTGCATATAAGCGATGGATCGTATTGCTTGTGCGCTGGAATGTTTACATAATTCTAAGCGGTCTTTTAATATACTTTGGGCATTTGTATATTTATATATATTATGACAAAGTGTCACAATGTATTAACGGATTAGTATACCCTCTGATTTATGATAATGGTAGGGTAGATATGCTACAATATATATAAAACTCTTTGTCCTGATTCACTGACTGACTGAGTCGTCACGCTCTAAGCCAAATGGTTCAAGATATTGAGATGAAATTTGTATACAACATAGCTGAGACATAATTATCAAGCAATAAGACGGGATTTTTTTATATCCCCACTGGAAGGGGCTCAAATGGGGGTCAAAGGTCAAAATTACTTAGTAGAATTTTTTTTTTTTTTTTGAGTTATCTCAACCAAACTCACAGATTATGTATTTCATACTCATTGAAACATTCTGTCAAAATTTGGTCAAGATCAAATCACTATATCATAAAGCTGCCATAGGAACAATCAGATGCAAATTAAAACTTTGTATGAAGATCTCTGTTGTTGTTTTAAGCTTCTCAACCAAACTCACAGATTATGTATTTCTTACTTATTGTACCATTCTGTGAAAATTTGGTCAAGATCGGATCACTATATCGTATAGCTGCCATTGGAACAGTGGCTTTTAGTTCTTTTAATAAACAATCAAAAGAAGATGGTAGTGGTGGAGGGGGGAGGGGTACGATTCATTTGTGTTGCGACTTTCAAAATAAACTTGCAGTACTGTTACTCGCTCTTGCTGCTATTAATTAACAAATTAAAACTTTTAAAACTTTTCTTTGTATGAAGATCTTTGTTGTTTTTTTAAACTTCTTAACCAAACTCACAGATTATGTATTTCTTACCTATTGTACCATTCTGTGAAAATTTTGTCAAGATCGGATCACTATATCGCATTGAAGGAAGCCTCACAGACCCCATAAAGTATATATATTCTTGATCAGGGCGACGAGATGAGTCGAGCCGAGTGTCCGTCTGTCTGTCCGTCTGTCCGTCTGTTTCTATGCAAACTAGTCTTTCAGTTCTTAAGCTATCTTGATAAAACTTGGTACAGGTCCGTATTTTTGCTGCACGCAGTACATATGTCGGAACCGGCCGGATCGGATAACTATATCATATAGCTGCCATAGGAACGATCGGTTGGAAATAAACATTTAGTATGAAAAACTTTTTTGTTTCTCAAGATATCTCAACCAAATATACACATTGGGTGTTTGATTAAGTTTTAAACAGGCTGACCAAATTTGGTGTAAATAAAACTACTATATCATATAGCTGCCATAGGAACGATCGGTTCGAAAGCAACCTTTGGTATGAAAAACTTTTTTGTTTCTCAAAATATCTCATCCAAATATACACATTGTGTGTGTAATTAAGTTTTAAACAGGCTGACCAAATTTGGTGTAAATCGGACTACTATATCATATAGCTGCCATAGGAACGTACCTTTAGTATGAAAAACTATTTTCTCTCTCAAAATATCTCATCCAAATATACACATTGTGTGTGTGATTAAGTTTTAAACAGGCTGACCAAATTTGGTGTAAATCGGACTACTATATCATTTAGCTGCCATAGGAACGGTCGGTTCGAAATCAACATTTAACAAATATTGTAAAAAATCAGACGGCTTACACAGAACACTGCAAGGGTATCCAAACTTTGGCGCGCCAAAGTTAGCTTGCGCTATATTTTTTGTTATTTGAGCTATCTCAACCAAACTCACAGATTAAGCATTTCTTACTTATTGTAACATTCTGTGAAAATTTGGTCAAGATCAGAAACTATATCATATAGCTGCCATAGGAACGATCGGTTCGAAAGCAACCTTTGGTATGAAAAACTTTTTTGTTTCTCAAAATATCTCATCCAAATATACACATTGTGTGTGTGATTAGGTTTTAAACAGGCTGACCAAATTTGGTGTAAATCGGACTACTATATCATATAGCTGCCATAGGAACGATCGGCTCGAAAGCAACCTTTAGTATGAAAAACTATTTTCTTTCTCAAAATATCTCATCCAAATATACACATTGTGTGTGTGATTAAGTTTTAAACAGACTGACCAAATTTGGTGTAAATCGGACTACTATATCATATAGCTGCCATAGGAACGGTCGGTTCGAAATCAACATTTAACAAATATTGTAAAAAATCTGACGGCTTACACAGAACACTGCAAGGGTATCCAAACTTTGGCGCGCCAAAGTTAGCTTGCGCTAAATTTTTTGTTTTTTGAGCTATCTTAACCAAACTCACAGATTATGTATTTCTTACTTATTGTAACATTCTGTGATAATTTGGTCAAAATCAGATCACTATATCGCATAGCTGCCATTGGAACAGTGGCTTTTAATGCTTTAAATAAACAATCAAAAGAAGATGGTTGTGGTGGGGAGGGTTCGATTCATTGGTTTTGCGACTTTCAAAATGAATTTGCAGTACTGTTACTCGCTTTTGCTGCTATAATCCAATTGCAGCGATCACTTTAAAACAGCGAGCAGCGAAAATGTAAATTCTCTATCTACATATATAAAACTCTTTGTCCTGATTCACGGACTGACTGAGTCATCACGTTGTAGGCCAAACGGTTCAAGATATTGAGATGAAATTTGTACTCAACATAGCTGAGACATAATTATCGTTCAATAGGATAGGATTTTTTGATAACCCCACTGGAAGGGGCTAAAATGGGGGGTCAAGGGTAAAAATTGCTTGGTAAGAACATTTATTTTGTTATTTGAGCTATCTCTACCAAACTAACAGATTATGTATTTCCTACTTCCTGCTACATCCTGAGAAAATTTGGTCATGATCGAATGACTATATCATATAGCACCCATAGGAACAATCAGACGCAAATTATTATTTTGTATGAAGAGCTTTGTTGTTTTTTGAGCTATCTTAACCAAACTCACAGATTATGTATTTCTTACTCATTGTAACATTCTGTGACAATTTGGTCACGATCAGATCACTATATCGTATAGCTGCCATAGATCCATCAGATGCAAATAAAAACTTTGTATGATGATCTTTGTTGTTTTTATACCCTTGCAGAGGGTATTATAATTTTGTCACGAAATGTGTAACGCATTGAAGGAAGCCTCACAGACCCCATAAAGTATATATAATCTTGATCAGGGCGACGAGCTAAGTCGATATGGCCATGTCCGTCTGTCCGTCTGTTTCTATGCAAACTAGTCTCTCAGTTTTGAAGCTATCTTGATGAAACTTGGTACAGGTCCGTTTTTTTTGCTGAGCGCAGTACATATGTCGGAAACGGCCGGATCGGATAACTATTTCATATAGCTGCCATAGGAACGATCGGTTGGAAATAAACATTTAGTATGAAAAACTTTTTTGTTTCTCAAGATATCTCAACCAAATATACACATTGTGTGTGATTAAGTTTAAACAGGCTGACCAAATTTGGTGTAAATCGGATTACGATATCATATAGCTGCCATAAGAACGATCGGTTCGAAAACAGAATTTAGTATGAAAAACTTTTTTGTTTCTCTAGATATCTCAAAAAAATATAGACATTGTGTGTTTGATTAAGTTCTAAATAGGCTGACCAAATTTGGTGTAAATCGGACTACGATATCATATAGCTGCCATAAGAACGATCGGTTCGAAAACAGAATTTAGTATGAAAAACTTTTTTGTTTCTCAAAATATCTCATCCAAATATACACATTGTGTGTGTGATTAAGTTTTAAACAGGCTGACCAAATTTGGTGTAAATCGGACTACTATATCATATAGCTGCCATAGGAACGATCGGCTCGAAATCAACATTTAACAAATATTGTAAAAAATCAGACGGCTTACACAGAACGTTGCAAGGGTATCCAAACTTTGGCGCGCCAAAGTTAGCTTGCGCTATATTTTTTGTTATTTGAGCTATCTCAACCAAACTCACAGATTAAGCATTTCTTACTTATTGTAACATTCTGTGAAAATTTGGTCAAGATCAGAAACTATATCATATAGCTGCCATAGGAACGATCGGTTCGAAAGCAACCTTTAGTATGAAAAACTTTTTTGTTTCTCAAAATATCTCATCCAAATATACACATTGTGTGTGTGATTAAGTTTTAAACAGGCTGACCAAATTTGGTGTAAATCGGACTACTATATCATATAGCTGCCATAGGAACGATCGGCTCGAAAGCAACCTTTAGTATGAAAAACTATTTTCTTTCTCAAAATATCTCATCCAAATATACACATTGTGTGTGTGATTAAGTTTTAAACAGGCTGACCAAATTTGGTGTAAATCGGACTACTATATCATATAGCTGCCATAGGAACGGTCGGTTCGAAATCAACATTTAACAAATATTGTAAAAAATCTGACGGCTTACACAGAACACTGCAAGGGTATCCAAACTTTTTCGCGCCAAAGTTAGCTTGCGCTATATTTTTTGTTATTTGAGCTATCTCAACCAAACTCACAGATTAAGCATTTCTTACTTATTGTAACATTCTGTGAAAATTTGGTCAAGATCAGAAACTATATCATATAGCTGCCATAGGAACGATCGGTTCGAAAGCAACCTTTGGTATGAAAAACACTTTTCTCTCTCAAAATATCTCATCCAAATATACTCATTGTGTGTGTGATTAAGTTTTAAACAGGCTGACCAAATTTGGTGTAAATCGGACTACTATATCATATAGCTGCCATAGGAACGATCGGCTCGAAAGCAACCTTTAGTATGAAAAACTATTTTCTTTCTCAAAATATCTCATCCAAATATACACATTGTGTGTGTGATTAAGTTTTAAACAGGCTGACCAAATTTGGTGTAAATCGGACTACTATATCATATAGCTGCCATAGGAACGGTCGGTTCGAAATCAACATTTAACAAATATTGTAAAAAATCTGACGGCTTACACAGAACACTGCAAGGGTATCCAAACTTTGGCGCGCCAAAGTTAGCTTGCGCTATATTTTTTGTTATTTGAGCTATCTCAACCAAACTCACAGATTAAGCATTTCTTACTTATTGTAACATTCTGTGAAAATTTGGTCAAGATCAGAAACTATATCATATAGCTGCCATAGGAACGATCGGTTCGAAAGCAACCTTTGGTATGAAAAACTTTTTTGTTTCTCAAAATATCTCATCCAAATATACACATTGTGTGTGTGATTAGGTTTTAAACAGGCTGACCAAATTTGGTGTAAATCGGACTACTATATCATATAGCTGCCATAGGAACGATCGGCTCGAAAGCAACCTTTAGTATGAAAAACTATTTTCTTTCTCAAAATATCTCATCCAAATATACACATTGTGTGTGTGATTAAGTTTTAAACAGGCTGACCAAATTTGGTGTAAATCGGACTACTATATCATATAGCTGCCATAGGAACGGTCGGTTCGAAATCAACATTTAACAAATATTGTAAAAAATCTGACGGCTTACACAGAACACTGCAAGGGTATCCAAACTTTTGGCGCGCCAAAGTTAGCTTGCGCTAAATTTTTTGTTTTTTGAGCTATCTTAACCAAACTCACAGATTATGTATTTCTTACTTATTGTAACATTCTGTGATAATTTGGTCAAAATCAGATCACTATATCGCATAGCTGCCATTGGAACAGTGGCTTTTAATGCTTTAAATAAACAATCAAAAGAAGATGGTTGTGGTGGGGAGGGTTCGATTCATTGGTTTTGCGACTTTCAAAATGAATTTGCAGTACTGTTACTCGCTTTTGCTGCTATAATCCAATTGCAGCGATCACTTTAAAACAGCGAGCAGCGAAAATGTAAATTCTCTATCTACATATATAAAACTCTTTGTCCTGATTCACGGACTGACTGAGTCATCACGTTGTAGGCCAAACGGTTCAAGATATTGAGATAAAATTTGTACTCAACATAGCTCAGACATAATTATCGTTCAATAGGATAGGATTTTTTGATAACCCCACTGGAAGGGGCTAAAATGGGGGGTCAAGGGTAAAAATTGCTTGGTAAGAACATTTATTTTGTTATTTGAGCTATCTCTACCAAACTAACAGATTATGTATTTCCTACTTCCTGCTACATCCTGAGAAAATTTGGTCATGATCGAATGACTATATCATATAGCACCCATAGGAACAATCAGACGCAAATTATTATTTTGTATGTAGAGCTTTGTTGTTTTTTGAGCTATCTTAACCAAACTCACAGATTATGTATTTCTTACTCATTGTAACATTCTGTGACAATTTGGTCACGATCAGATCACTATATCGTATAGCTGCCATAGATCCATCAGATGCAAATAAAAACTTTGTATGATGATCTTTGTTGTTTTTATACCCTTGCAGAGGGTATTATAATTTTGTCACGAAATGTGTAACGCATTGAAGGAAGCCTCACAGACCCCATAAAGTATATATAATCTTGATCAGGGCGACGAGCTGAGTCGATATAGCCATGTCCGTCTGTCCGTCTGTTTCTACGCAAACTAGTCTCTCAGTTTAGAAGCTATCTTGATGAAACTTGGTACAGGTCCCGTCTTTTTGCTGCACGCAGTAAATATGCCGGAACCGGCCGGATCGGATAACTATATCTTAGTATGAAAAGCTTTTTTGTTTCTTAAGATATCTCAACCAAATATAGACATTGTGTGACTGATTAAGTTCTAAATGGGCTGACCAAATTTGGTGTAAATCGGACTACGATATCATATAGCTGCCATAAGAACGATCGGTTCGAAAACAGAATTTAGTATGAAAAACTTATTTGTTTCTCAAGATATCTCAACCAAATATAGACATTGTGTGTTTGATTAAGTTCTAAATAGGCTGACCAAATTTGTAAATTGACTACGATATCATATAGCTGC